>WBNM01014089.1:141412-162362 GCA_013399055.1 Ramphastos sulfuratus
GGGCAGAGAGGAGGCAGCTGAGGGCATGGAGGGAGCCTGCCCGCCCCCAGGAACCCTCCTGGCCCCCACCCTCCCTGTATGGCGATGGGCACACATGGGGCATCACCACTGCTGGCTGGCACAGCCTGGGCAATGCAGCGTGTGGAGCACATCAGGCTACGGCAGCCTTGGAGCTGGGATGTGTAACGCTGAGTGGACATAGAATGGGTTGGGCTGGAAGGGACCTTGAAGATCATCCAGTGCCAACCCCCTGCCATGGGCAGGGACACCTCCCACCAGCCCCGGGTTGCTCAAGGCCTCATCCAAGCCTGGCCCTGAACACTCCCAGGGAGGGGACGTGTGGGAATTCTTTCCAGACTGAGTTGGGATCCAGGAAGGATCTCTGCAGACTGCTGCAATCAGGTCATGATCCCTTACACACACCCCTGCGGGGGGCACACACCAAGCAGCCTGAGGCTGCTGCAGGAACCATCGGCGGCTCATGGCACGCAGGGACAGGCAGGCAGTGTCCAGCCAAGCCCGGGGGGTACTCACTCTTGCTGGCACGGTGCGGGATGGGGACGGCCACGCCCTTGCCCCGCTCGCTGTCCTGGGGCTTGGGCGGGGAGGCTGTGAAGCGGCAGATGCCTGGCTCCGAGGGGGTGCTCATGGAGGTCATGCTGTCGGCGTTGTCCGTGGTGCCGGTGGTCATCTGGTCGGAGGAGCTGTCGGAGATGAAGCACTCCGTGATCTCGAACTTGGCGTGCTGCAGCTGCTCCTCCAGCTTGGCGTGCTCGTAGGCGCGGGCCAGCTCCTCGTAGGTGGAGGAGGCGCTCTCGGTGGACACCATGCTGTTCCGCCCCTTGTCTGTGGGCACAGGACGTGGCACCTACCTGCTGGGAATGCCCTTTCCGCACCTCCCTGGCTGCAGGACCACCCAGGCTGCCCTCACTGAGACACCCTCAGCCACCTGGTCCCAACTGCTTGAGGAGCCATCGCCAAGCTCCTGGAAAAGATGAGGAGGTGAGAGCAGAGCCCCAGCCCTGCCTGCACACCTGTGCCAGGGCAGCCACCTCAGCTGACCTGGAGCTCGACAACTTAGGGCAGGGGATACCACCCCAGCAGCTCACCAGGAGCATGAGAGCGGAGGGCATCTGCCCATGGTGCCCTTCACAACCTTCCCTAGAAACTGAAGTAGACCTCTCAGTGCTCAGCTTGGCAGCTCTACAGCCTCACAGCTGCAGTCACCACAAACGTCTGGCTTGGGGTCAGCACTGGTGAAGCTGTGCCCCAGACTGGCAGATCCCTGCTAGGAACGGCCCCAGGAGCTGGGGATGCCAGGGCATACCTGTGTCCTGGGAGAGGCTGGCACTGTAGCTGTCACTCTCAGTGACTGTGATGCCATGCTGGGAGCCTACTGTCCGCCAGTCAGAGGTGAGGGTCCGTGCCGGTGTGGACGCCTGGCACTTGGTGAGGGTCCACTGGCTGGAGTAGCGGTTGCGGGTGCTGTGGGCAGACTTTACACTCTTCCTTGACACAGGGTCTAGGGCACAAAGGTGGCAGAGTCAGAGCAGGTCACTTCCAGGGACAGCCAGGACACTCTCCCAGCTGCCCAGAGCACTCCTCACACCTCCTGCCTTGCCAACAGCTGCTTTTGGGCATGGCCAGTGCCAGGACAGGGGGCCTGCACCCCAGCACCCCACTGGCAGGGGACACAGAACCACGGAATTCTTTGGGCTGGAAAAGGACTCCAAGGGCATCCAGTCCAACCAGCAACCCAGCCCCACCATGGCCACCAAACCCTGTCCCCAAGTGCCATGGCCACAGGTTTCTTGAACACCTCTGGGAATGGGGATTCCACCACCTCCCTGGGCAGCCTGTGCCAGTCCCTGAGCACTGGCAGCACAGGAATTGTTCCTACTCTCCCGTGCATGCAGGGCTCAACCACAACACCTCTGTGCTGTCAGGGTGCCCATGTCACCCCCAGCCACCAGCACCCCCAGGCTGCCCCTGCCCAGCACTCACTGGTGCCAGGGCGGATGTCGGACATGTCGATGAGGGGCCCTGTGTTCTGGATCAGCGCGGGGTGGTGCAGCGAGACGCCGGTGCAGAAGCTCTGGGGGTTCACGGCCTGGCTGAACTCGGTGTCGGTCACGGGCATGGTGGCTTTGTCATCTCCTGAGGGAACAAGGCACAGCTCACAGCTTTCTCCCCAGCTCAGCACCCGCCCTGGGATCCCTGCTGCCAGCAGCTCCACCAGCACCCTGGGGTATGTGGGACTGGAACGTCTGCCAGGGCCACTCTCCACTAACCCCCGCCCAAGGCAGAACCTGGCCAAGGAGATTGCTGGGGCCTGCCAGCAGCAAGGTGGGCAGGACCCATAGGCACAGCCCTGCAGCCTTCTCTGCCACGGGGACAGCCTAGGGACACTGTGGGCTTCTCAGGGCTGTGCTGGCTTCCGTCCCTCCCCTGGGCAGTGCTGCTGTGGCCAGGGTTGGGTCCCCAGGCTGCACAGAGGGCAGGATGCTTACCCAGCTGCTTGATGCCTTCCTTGTCCTCGATGAGCAGCTGCACGCGCGGGATGTCGATGTGCAGGCGTGGGCCCTGCGGGGGCCCCTTCACCGGCGTGTCGAAGCTGCGGTTATTCTTGCTGTGAGGCGAGAGGGGACGCAGGCCTGGCCATTACCCCAGGCCCAGCCAGGGCTTGCTGCCAGCCCCTCGCCAGGCAAGCTCCGCTTTGGCTGCTGGGACCCTCTGGCAGGCAGGAGCAGCCAGAGAGGCCAACACAGCCCCCACAGGTCTGAGCCCGAGTGAGGGCTGAACCTGCCTTACGCAGGACCACCTCTCCACCACCCAAGGTCTCCCCCAAAGCGTTCTCACCCCTCAGGGTCCTACCTGATCAGCATTTCAGCCAAGCTCTTGGCGTCTGTGCAGAAGACACAAGCAGCACAGGGAGGGAGGGTTTTAGGAGAGCTGCCCATGAAGGGTTGAGCCAGCAAAGCACAGCTCCAAGCCCCATGCCAGTGCTGCTCCTCATCTCACCTCGGAGCCTCTTCAGCCTCTTCTCCTTCCTCTTCTTGCGGATGATGAAGAGCAGAGCCACTCCCAGCGTGGCCAGGATGATAGGACACGCAATGGTGAAGAGCTTCTTCACGTCATCACCCTCCCCTTGGGCAGACTTGATGGGGGGGATGGTGCCTAGGGCAGAGCGTGGGCGGTGTGGGCAGTCAGCGCTGCCAGGTGGACCCCCCCTGTGCCCTGCGCCACCCTCCCAGGCCACCCCACTCACTGCCATCGTAGTCCAGCGTGGCAAACTGGGCGCTCTCGTTGCCGCAGCCGGCGCTGTTGCAGGCCTTCATGCGCAGCTCGTACCAGGTGGCCTCGCGCAGCTCTGTCAGGAAGACCTCGCTGGAGCTGTTGGTGCGGAGGCTCTGCCAGCCCCAGTTGCCCTTGGGCCTGTACTCCAGGATGATGGCGGTGATGGGGCAGCCGCCGCTGCTCCAGCCCTGCAGGTTGAGCCTGGCGTGCGTGGAGTTGATGTGGGTGAAGAGGTGCTGGTCCTTGCTGAAGGAAGGCTCTGTGGGAGAGGAGGTGTCAGGGAGGAGGCTGCAGAGCGGGCACGGCGGTGCCCCCGGGTGGGCATGCTGCAGGGTGGGCTCACCTCTGCCGTGCGTCTTGGCCTCGATGATCTCGCTGATGCGCCCAGCCCCAACACTGTTCTTGGCTGCCAGCTTCACCTTGTACCAGGTGCCACACTTGAGGCTCTCCAGCTTGAAGGAGCGCTCAGAGGAGCTGATGAAGACATCCTTCCACTCCTCACTGTTGTCCACTGAGTACTGCAGCACGAAGCCTGTGGGGGCAGGGACGGGCTGGTGAGCAGTGCCCAGACAGTGCAAGAGGAGTCACCACCAGTGGGTACTCTGAGCCCGCACTGGGGACATCCCATGGACAAGTCCAATGCAGCCTTGCAGTGCCAGGCCACCCAGCACCCAGCGCTTCCTGCCCAACTGCATGTGAGTGGTGGATTCCCCTCCACTGGAGGGTTTGAAGACCTTGACGATCATCCAGTGCCAGCCCTCTGCCATGGGCAGGGGCACCTCCCACCGGCCCAGGTTGCTCCAGGTCTCATCCAGCCTGGCCTTTAACACCTCCCTGGGCAACCTGTGCCAGTGTCTCCTCACCCTCCCTCTCTGTGCTCCACAACCTCCCTGGGCAATCTGTTTCCAACCATTCCCACATCAGCTCTGCAAATGTCCATCTCCAGCTCTGGCAGCGCAGTGCTGAGGGCAGGAAGCTTTCTCACACCTGCCCATAGCGAGGGTTCCTCTGCAGGTAGAGGACAGGGGTACCAGAACCTTCCTGGGGTGGCACAGCTCTGCCCACAGGCACAGGCTTTCCTGGCCATGCCCAAGCCAGCCCTCGTACCCCCACCACACTGCCCACAGTGCCTGGCAGCCTGGTGCCTGCCGCTGGTTATTTATTTGGTAGCTGCAGCATGTTTTTAATATTTCTAATCCAATTATAACCAAATTTATCAACAGAGTCCGCTGGAGTGAGCGGCTGCTGGCTGGGGAGATTTGCTTGTAATTACTTTCATGCTTTTAATTAATTGTAAGCAAGGGCTCCTTCCCCGCTCCCTGCTCCCCACTCCATGGGCAGCTGCTGCAGCCTCTGATCCAGGAGATGAATCAGAGCAGAAAGGAGGCTCTGCAAAGCAGGGATGCTCCAGCAGCCCTCAGCCTGCCAGGGACAGGGGATGCTGGGGGACCAGGGGACAAATCCCGCCCTGTCCTGGTGCACTGGTGCTGGGCTGCAGCCAAGGCAGGGAGAGCAGCAGGGTAAAGGGTTGGGGAATCTGCCCCTCTGCTCTGCTCTTTGAGACCACACCTGCAGCACTGCCTCCATTTCTGGGGCCCTCAGCACAAGAAGGACCTGGAGCTGCTGGAGCAGCTCTAGAGGAGGCCACCAAGATGATTGGGGGGCTGGAGAAGCTCCCCTGTGGGGACAGGGTGAGAAAGTTGGGGCTGGAGGAGAAGGGAAGGCTCCAGGGAGACCTCAGAGCAGCCTCCCAGTGCCTGAAGGGGTTCCTGGAGAGCTGGGAAAGGACTTCTGACAAGGGCTGGGAGTGACAGGAGGAGGGGAGTGGACTGAAGGTGGAGGAGGGCAGGCTGAGCCCGGAGCACCTGCAGCAGCCATACCTCGGATGGAGCTGCCCCCATTGTCCCCAGGGATCCAGGCCAGTGTGATGGATGATGCCGAGGTCTTGGAGACGGTCAGGCGGGGCTGGTCTGGGGGCACTGGGAGGAGGAAACAGCCTATGAGCACCTCCCAGGCACTGCCTGGGAGTGCCTTGAACCGTGCCCCCCAGATTGGGAGAGTCCCTGCTCAGCAAGAGCCCCTCACAGGGGACAGAGCCTGTGGTGCTTCACCCCACCAAGGGCAGGGACAAGCGAGAGCACAGGTTTGCTGTGCCACCTGCTGAAACGAAGTGTGGCCATGCCAGGCACCTCCTCGTGGGCACACAGATAGGTCCTCAGGCTCCCCCCCAGCACCCCTCACCTTGCACCAGCAGGTTGATGATGATGGTGTCGAAGCCCCAGGTGTTGGTGGCCGTGCAGGTGTAGTAGCCTGAGTCCTCTGCTTTGACGGAGCGCAGCACCAGGGTGCCGTTGGTCTGGATCAGCCGATGGCCGTCCACTGTCACAGGGATGGCAGAGTCCTCGCTGCCCAGAGGGGAGAGGGGGCATCAGTCATGGGTGACACAGCAAAGGCGTGCAGCCAGCCCTGGCCCCCACTCAGTACCTGTCCTTGGTCCACTTGATGGCAGGGACTGGCTCCCCAACTGAGTTGCACGGCAGCCTCACGTCCTTCATCCATGGCGTGGTGACAGTGCCACCAAAGGAGATGATCTTGGCAGGGGCTTGGGGACAAGGAGGAGGTCAGCCTGGCATCAAGCCTCAAGCACAGACCCCACAATGTGTCATGAGAGCTGAGACCACCCGTGCTGCCCCTCCTCTGCCCCAGTCACCCCAACTGTCCCTTGCTGCAGGCTGACAGAGAGCAGCCAAAGGAACACAAGGGACAGGGGACAGCAGAGCCAGGGGAGCGTGTCCCTTGGAGCTGGTGGCCTGCACACACCTTTCCCAGCAGGCTCGATGGTGACTTTCTCACTGATGTTGCCGCGGCCGGCGGAGGTGACAGCAGCCACCCAGAGCATGTACTGCTGCCCGCGGTTCAGGTGGGCAATGCGGTAGAAGAGCTGGTCAGGGCTGGTCTCATACTCACTGGGAGCCTGTGGAGAAGCAGGTGGCAGAAGGTACAGCCACTGAGAGAGCCTTACCCCCACCACCCCAACCTCGGGTGCCCCAAACACCCCAGCAGCAGCAAACCAGAGGCCAGCCTGAACTGTCAGCAAGGAAAAGCTACCTCTGGTCCCTCTGCCTGACCCCCAGCGCAGGGCACTCTGACCAACCCACTGCCCATGTCAGCTGGCAAAGGGGATCCACAGGTGCCCATCACACAGGAGGGATCCCTGGGGAGCTGCCTTCACTCTCCCAGCCACCTCCTCGAGGTGCTGCGCTTTGCTCCCCAGCAGTGCTCTGGCCCCGCTGCATCTCCCAGTGCCGCTGGATGCCAGCTGGTGTCGTGATTCCTCCAGGGAGCCAGGGACCAGAACAGATGGCTGCATGGTTTGTTCCCAGGAAAGGACACTTCCCCAGCTGCCTGCCGAGCTGAGTGGGCACTGGGCACGCGGGCGGGCACTGGGCACGCAGGCGAGCCCTGGGCAGCTGCTAAAACCCCTTTGTGGCCGTGGCAGCAGCCAGAGGGTCCCCAAAACCCTGCCTGGGCTCATCTGCCACATCAACTGTCCCCATCCCAAAGGGTGCTCCTCTGAAGGTCTCTGGCCCGCAGCCTCGCAGCCAGGCTGGACACAAGCCTCCATCACATCAAAACCAAAGCCACACCGCCTGGCACGCGGCTGCCCTGCCAGGGCTGTGCCACCATGCTGTCCTGGGCTGGACGTGGCACTGGTGAGCATGAAGGTGGCTGCACGGAGCCCTCTGCCATTGCGGGGCAGCCGGTGTGGAGGCACCCCAGAAGCAGACACCTCTATGAATATTGTACCCTATACATCATTTTTCTCCCCCCCAAATGCCAGTTTTGACAAGATGCCAGGAAAACAATATCGGATCCCAGCGGTTTTGCCAGGCGCTCTGATGAAAAGATTATGTTGCCCTGGAAACCAGAGGCTCAGATAGTGAAATGAGTTTGAGAAGGAGCTTTTGATAAGCACCAGTCTGCAGACCTCCCATCAACCTCTCCCTTGTGAAGGAGGGATGGGGCCAGGTTTGATTTCTGGTTTCTTTTCGGGCAGCTGCTGGCATGTTTGCCCTCCTGGAGCCAGCACTGAGCAGGCAGATGCTGGCACTGTGTCCCAGTGCAGAGTGCCCGCGGGTGCCCTTCCAACCCTGCAGTGCATGGACCTGGCTTAAGGGACCTTCTGCTGCTGCAGCCCAGCAACAGAGACCTTTCCTTCTTGGACAGCTCCATGCTGCCCTGGCACACCCAGCACTTGCCCAGCCTCATCCCCTGCCCAGCCCTGTGCCCATGCCGTACCGGCTGCCCCGAGCCGGGGCTGGAGCAGAAGATGGTGTACTTCCGAATGATGCCGTTGGGCTTGGCTGGTGGCAGCCAGGACACCACCACGCTGCTGGCAGAGGATGGCACAGCCTTGATGCCAGCTGGGGGACCTGGAACTGGAGGAAGGAGAGAATGGCAGAGCATCGGGCAGGAGGCAGTGGGGACAGGTCTGCAGGGGAGCAGGCATCCTGCTGGCACCACACTGCCCATGGGACACCTCTCCATGGGCAGCTCTGGCTCCTGCTGGGCCGAAGGCAGGAGGGTTAACTGCAGCCCAGGCTCTGGTCTAGAAGCCATGAGTGGCTTTTAATGGCCATCTCCTTAATCTGCCCGAGTGGCTCTGGCTCAGCCTTACCCTGCCCAGCTGAGCCTCCCCAGCATCTGGCGCTGCCCAGGGTGGGTGTGCAGCCATGCCAGCCCACGGGCCAGGAATTGTGCTGCTCCTGAGCTAATGGCATTAAAGTAGGGCAGGCAGGGGTGTAAATATTTAACCATCTGCACTTAGGGGAAAGAGAAGGAGAGGAAGGGAAATGCCCTGCCCCTGGTTGTCCTCAGGGGCCTTCCTCCACACCCCAACAGCCACTTCAGCACTTCCCTCCTCAGTGCAGCCACAAGGAGCTGTGGCACCAGCAAGCGCTCCTGGAACCCCGAGTGATGGCAGCAAGACCAGCAGGGGCTGGCTCAGGCTCTGCCATCAGGAGCAGCTGAGGACCAATGGCTGGGCAGCACCAGGTGCCATCCTCCCACCCCAACCAGGCTCTGGGCAGTTGGTGAGCCTCTGAGGGCTCCTTCCCAGCGTTCTTAACAAACTGGTGGTTGAACTGGCCAGGGCCAGGGGTGAGCATGCCCAGCCCTGCTGCCCTGGGCACTGCCACTTACTGTCCTCCTTGGTCTGGATGTAGAGCACACTGCTGCGGACGCCATCGCCAGCCTGGGTGTATGCCAGCACCTGCACACTGTAGTTGGTGAACTTCTCCATGCCCCTCAGCTCCACTCGCTCCCGCGTGGTGGTGATGTTCTGCATCTCGCCCCACTCTGCAGGCAGATGATGCCCATCAGCCCCCAGCCACCACCCCCCCAGGCACCCCCATGCCCCCTGCTCCCCACCACCGCTCACCTCCACCCATGTAGAGGGACCAGAAGATGACTCTGTAGCCCTTTAGCCCCCTGCTCCCCGCCACTGCTCAGTAGAGGGACCAGAAGATGACTCTGTAGCCCTTCAGCCCCCTGCTCCCTGCCACTGCTCACCTCCATCCATGTAGAGGGACCAGAAGATGACTCTGTAGCCCTTCAGCACCCCGTTGAGGGTGCTGCGTGGAGGCTCCGACCAGGAGATGACAGCCACGTCCGACGTGATGGAGATGGCCCTCACGTTCTCGGGGGGCTGGCTGGGAACTGAGGCGGGGAGGGGTGGGAAGGACAATCAGCAGGAGGTGGAGATGCAGATTCTTTATGGAAAGATTTGTCAGGTCTTGGAACAGGTTACCCAGGGAGGTGGTGGAGGTGTTCAGGAAATCACAGAATGCCAGGGGCTGGAAGGGACCTCCAAAGCTCATCTGGTCCAGCCCCTGCCAGAGCAGCATCACCCAGAGCAGATCACACAGGAACACATCCAGGCAGGGTTTGAATATCTCCAGAGAGGGAGACAGACTCCACAACCCCCCTGTGCAGCCTGTTCCAGGGCTCTGTCACCCTCACAGGGAAAAAATTCTTCCTTGGGTTCCCAAGGAACCTCCTGTGCCTCAACTTCCACCCAGTGCCCTTGGCCTGTCACTGGGCATCACCCAGCAGAGCCTGGCTCCAGCCTCCTGGCACTCACCCTTACATATTTATAAACATTAATCAGGTCACTCCTTTTCTCCTCCTCTCCAAGCTCCCAGCCCCAGCTCCCTCAGGCTCTCCTCAGAAGGAAAATATTCAACTTCCTTCATCATCTTTGTGGCTCTGTGCTGGACTCAAGCATCTCCTGCCCTTCTTGAGCTGGGGTGCCCAGAACTGGACACAGTACTCCAAATGAGGCCTTGCCAGGGCAGAGTAGAGGGGCAGGAGAACCTCTCTCAACCTACTAACCACAGCCCTTCTAACCCACCCCAAAGGTGTGGCCATGGCACTTGGGACATGGTTTGATGGCCGTGGTGGGGTTGGGCTGCTGGCTGGACTGGATGACCTCAGAAGGCTTTTCCAGCCCAGGCAGTTCCACAATTCCATGCCAGGCTGAAGGAGCTGTGTCCCATGGGCCAACCACCGCTGCCCCCACAACAAGACCCCCACCGTGCTGCTGCCCACTCTCCCCAGGCTGCCAGGCACAGAGGTCTGCCCTCAACAGGTGGTTTGGCTGCCGCCGGAGCGCAGACGGAGCTGTGAGCCCCATGCTGACGGGGCCGGGGAGGCTGCGGGTCCAGGCTGCGCTTCCCAGCGAGGGGATGGGAGGTAATTAGCTGCCGTGGCCCCTCCAGAGGTACCTCTGGGTTTTGATGAGCGTTTAAACGCTCATAGATCAGCCTAACGAGCCCCTCTGACAATGATTATTGTTTCAGATTACTTGGGTGCAGGAATGTAAGCACCGTGTAATTAGGGGCAGGCTATAATAAACTAATACAGACAGTCCGTTTGAACAAAATTAAGGTAATATAATTATGGAAAAGACACTGCTGCTAAAACAGGGCCCCTTGAATACCCCGGGAGGAGTGCTAATGCAGCCAGGAAACGAGCCTGCTTTGACAGGCTAACGAGAGCCTTAATTAGGGATGAAAAACTGCGCAGAGAACACCGCAAAACTTTTCTCTCCTCCCTTTTCCAGCAGACTGAGGCCACCAGCGAGCTCCCCCCGGATGGAAGCCTCTATGGCGTTGTCCAAATCCACCTCAAAGGCCTTCCAATGGTGGCAGAAAGGCAGTACCATGGTGTGCTGGCAGCCTGGCACTCCCATGGCATCACACACGACGGGCTGGGGTGGAAGGGACCTCCACAGCTCAGCCAGTCCAATCCCCTGCACTCAGCAGGGACATCCTCCTCTAGAGTAGCTTGCCCACAGCCCTGTCCTGCCTCACCTTGAGTATCTCTAGGGATGCAGCCTGAACCACCTCCCTGTGCAACCTGTTGCAGTGTTGGAGCACCTTCCTGGTGCAGAACTTGCTCCTCACATCCAGTCTCACTCTGCTCTGCTCTAGTTTGGTGTCATTGCTGTCATCCTGTCCCTGCAGGCCTCCTTTGGACACAGTCTCTCTGCAGCCTTCTTGTAGCCCCTTCAGGTGCTGGAAGGCTGCTCTGAGGTCTCCCTGGAGCCTTCTCTTCTCCAGCTCCCTCAGCCTGTCTTGGTATCAGAAGTGCTCCCACTCTTCCCTGGGGCAGATGCTGGTGGCTCCATGTAGCCAAGAGCCAAACTATGCCAAGCCTTGCCTGGGATGGCTGCGGGTGGGTGAGTTGGGAGACCCCAAGGTGGGATGTGGCAGCAGGGAGCAGGAAACCCACCCAGCCCAGGGCCAGTGCCAGCCTTACCATCCTCCAGCGTGGTGGCGTTGATCTCGCTGGACGATGGCCCTGTGCCCGCACGGTTGAAGGCCTGCACCACCACCCCATACTGGGCAAACTTCTTCAGGTTGTCCAGAGTGTAGACCTCACTGTCCCCCGTGGCCTTCATCTCCACGATGCTGTACTGCCCGTTGCTGCCAGGGCTGTTCTCCCGGTACCCGATCTGGTACCCACGGATCACTCCGTTCTGCAGCTCCTTCTTGGGGGCCTGAGGGGGTGCAAGATGGTGTCACACACAGCAAGCATGCCCCAGGAAGCTCTGCAGGGTCCCTTGCCCCCACTGACCCTCTCCAGTGGCTCTTCTCAAGCTGTTCAGTTTGCTCTCCCCACACAGTGTTTGGCTCTAAGTGGCAGAGCAGGGCTGGGGAGGAGCAGCTGAGGGAGCTCAGGTTGTTCAGCTTGGAGGACAGGAGGCTGAGGGAGACCTCATTGCTCTCTACAGCTCCCTGAGAGGAGGCTGCAGGGAGGTGGGGGTTGGGCTCTGCTCCCTAGCCTCAGACGACAGGAGGAGAAGAACTGGCCTGAAATTGTGCCAGGGGAGGGATAGGTTGGAGATGAGGAAAAATTTCTTGGTCAGAGATTGGCAGAGGCTGCCCAGGCAGGTGGTGGAGTTCCCATCCCTGGAGGTGTTCAAGATCCCTGTGACCATGGCACTTGGGGACATGGTTTGGTGGGCATGGTGGGGTTGGGTTGCTGGTTGGACTGGATGACCTTGGAGAGCTCTTCCAACCCAAACAACTCCATGATACCAAAGGTCCTTTCTGGAAGCCACCAGAGGGGAAGGTGCTGCCTGGGCACATCCTGCTATCCCAGCAAGGCTTCCCAACTGGAGCAGTGAGCAGGAGGAGGGAACCCCCCCAGGCCTGACAGCCTTAAGGAGGCTCAGGGATCGATGCTAACCACATTTCTGCCAAGCAGGGAGCGATCGATGGGGCTGATTGCGAATTTATGCTCCACAGCCTGGGCAGCCCAGCTGGCTGCAGCACACTCAAGTGAAGTGACTTCAGCTCACCAGCGAATCTGATTTGCCATTAATCTGCTCTCCAGTGCTTAAGGGGAGCTGGGAGGCAGAAGCTGGAACCCTAAATTTACTGACTCACCAGTTCATTCCCAACTCCTAACTTCCTAATCAATTCTGCTTTTCATTATGCACCTTTGGAAGAATAAATCTGGTTCCAAATGTTATTGATCCTTGCTTCAACACTTTCTCAGCCCAGTGCTGTGGGTTTTACAACCTAACCCTCTCGCCCCCCCCCCGTGACAAGATAATGAGCTTGTTACAAACTGATTAAGAAGGACCCTCCCATGACAGAGCTCAGCTGCCCACCTGCCCTTCAGGTTTTCATTTTCAAATCATGGAATGGTTTGGGTTGGAAGGGACCTTAAAGCTCATCCAGTTCCAGCCCCCCTGCCACAGGCAGGGACACCTCCCACCAGCCCAGGTTGCTCAAGGTCTCATCCAGCCTGGCCTTGAACACCTCCAGCTGAGTAAGATTACAGGTTGGACTTGGTGATCCTGAAGGTCTTTTCCAACCTGGATGCTTCTGTGACTCTGTGAGGGGGAATTTTGCCTGGGAATTTCTTCCTGGGTCCCAGGCCAAGCTGCTGACACAGAGCCTCGGGATGACATTTGGTGCTGCCCAAGCCCCCGTGGGCAGGGCAAGCCCAAGAACCATCCCAGCCCCACTCACCTTCCAGGTGACCTGGATGCTCTGGGACGTCATCGGCTGCAAGGTGACATCCATCGGGGGCCCATCGGGAGCTGCAGTGAAACAGAGGCAGGAGGGCAGAGTGAGGAGCAGCAGGGAGAGAGCCCTCACTGGGACAATGCCCAGCTGAGGACTGCCCAGCCCCAGCGCCCCAGCTGGCAGCAGCACCTGCTTCCTCCGTGCTGATGGTGAGCTCCTTGCTGGGCTCGCTGCGGCCGATCTTGTTGAAGGAGTACATGCGGATGCTGTAGACCGAGGCTGGGTGCAGGTCCACGATGTTGGCCTGGTTGATGGTCGGGGAGATGTTGCGTGTGGACTGCTTGAAATCCCACGAGTCTGGAAAAGCAGCAGGGGGAGGCAGGGAGAAGGTCAGCACCCAAACCTCACCGTTCCCACAGTGTGTCCAGAGAAGGGCAGCAAAGCTGGGGAAGGGTCTGGATGGAGAACAGGTCTGGTGAGGAGTAGCTGAGGGAGCTGGGGGGTGTTGAGTCTGGGGAAGGAGGCTGATGGAGACCTCATTGCTCTCTGCAGCTCCCTGAGAAGAGGCTGCAGTGAGCTGGGGTTGGGCTCTGCTCCCTAGTCTCAGGTGATAGAAGGAGAGGACATGGCCTGAAATTGTGCCAGGGAAGGGTTAGGTTGGAGATGAGGAACAGTTTCTTTGCTGTAAGAGTGGTCAGGGACTGGCACAGGCTGCCCAGGGAGGCAGTGGAGTGCCTGTGCCTGGAGGTGTTCAAGAACTCTGTGGGCATAGCACTGTGGGACAGGGTTTGGTGGCCACAGTGGTGTTGGGTTGCTGGTTGGACTGGGTGACCTTGGAGAGCTTTTCCAGCCACAACAACTCTATGATGCTGGGGTCCACAGTACCAAGGAGGCCATGCTCAGGTAGATGAAGGCCCCAAGCACCCCCAAGCTTTCACCGCCAGCCTCCATGGGGGCTTCCTCCTCCTCGCTGCTGTTCAGGTTTGCCTTCTCACAAATGTTGTATCCTTTAATATTCCCTTTCAAACACTCCCACCCAACAGAAATTAACATATTTCATCACTGCTGCTCTCCCCTTGCTTCATCAAAGCAGCTGGGATGCAGAACCTTCCCTTGGAGCCACCAGCAGCCCTGCAGCTGCCTTCACAGCCCTGCCCGGGGCTGCAGCAGCTGCAGCACAGCCCCTGGCCCCAACACTTGCCAGGGGCTGGCACAGGGCGGGGAGGAGCTGGCAGGCAGCACCCACCTGACTTGTTCTTGTACTCGATGTCGAAGCCAGTGATGATGCTGTTGCCATCGAACCGCTGCGTCCAGCGCAGGTTCATGCTGCGAGCTTTCACCTCGCGGATCTCCAGCTCCGGTGGGTCAGGGGGCTCTTGGGGACACAGCAGCAGGTTAGGCATGAGAGGCAGAGAAGCCCCCTGGGAGCAGGAGGAGCCTCGTGGTGAGGTTTCAAGGAGTACCTTGGACAGTGAGCTGGATCAAGCCTCGGTCCTCCCCGTAGGAGTTGATGGCATGGCAGGAGAAGAAGACAGAGTCCCCACGGTCGGCTGGTTTCAGCTGCCGGCGTTTCAGGGGGAGAAGAGAAGCCACTTCAGCCTCAGCTGCCCCCAGCACCATGTCCTCGCCTGCCCCCAGCATCCCAGCCTGCTCCCAGCACTGTGGAGCTGTGCCCATGGGGCAGGTCACCCTCCAAATCCCAGTTCTCTTGCTTGGATCTGTGCTGAAAATTGGTTCTCGGGGACAATCCTGGTGCTGCAGAACTCCTTCACCAGCAGAGCCTCTCCTGCAGGCAGCTGAGGTCTGGTGCAGAATCCAGGGGCTTGCCACAGCCAGCAGCCAAGGGCTGGTTTTTAATTGGGGCAATCGAAATTGGAAGCCTGGCTCCTTGCTCAGGCCCAGGGCAGTGCTAACTCTTATGCTGGTTGTAAAAGTCCAGGTGCTGGGCAGGTGCTTCTCCTGGCTGCACTGCAGCATGCTGGGGCTGGCACAGACACAGCCAGAACTTGGTGCCACTGGCTGGAGATGCGGCTTCTAACTCTCCTCCCTGCTGGACCTAATTTTGCCATCCTGGGAGCCCAGCTGCAGTGACACCCAGCGAGGACCACATGAGGACACCCTTCCCGAGCACCCTCTGCCCCACTCCATCAGCTCAGCAAGACAGTTGGAATCTAAGAACCAGTCAGGGTTGGAAGGGACCACAAGGACCACCCAGTTCCAAACCCCTGCCATGCCCAAGGACACCTCACACCAGGTCAGGCTGGCCACAGCCTCATCCGGCCTGGCCTTAAACACCTCCAGGGATGAGGCTTCCACCACCTCCCTGGGCAACCCGTGACAGGTTCTCACCACCCTCATGCTGAACAACTTCTTCCTAACATCCAGGCTGACTCTCCCCATTTCCAGCTTGGTTCCATTCCCCCCAGTCCTATCACTGCCTGACAGCCTAAAAAGTCCCTCCCCAGCTTTCTCATAGGCCCCCTTAAGACACTGAAAGGCCACAATAAGGTCAGCTGGGCTTGTGCAGGCTGCCCAGAAGGCCTCACCTTGAGGGTGGAGATGACCTCGTCGCCGTTGTCCCTGGTGGCGATGGCGTAGCGCATGTTGCGGTCAGGGTCGATGACTGTGTCGCCCTTCTCCCAGCGGATGATGATTGGCCGCTCGCCCCGCGCCGTGCAGTTCAGCTCCTTCGTCTGGCCCTTGATGGCGATGGTGGTGTTGGGGTGGGAGGTGATCATGGCAGGGACTGCAGGGAGGCAGGAGGTCAGTGTGTGCCCAGGCTGCTGCCCTTCCCTGCAGGGGTGGCAGAGGCTGGCGGGGGAGGGGGGGGTGTGTGTGTCTTGCCACGAGGCACCAGGCAGCCCAAACTGGCACCGTCTTGGCCGCATTATAGGGCTCAGGATCATAAAATAATGAAGCAGATAAATTTTATAATGCAGAGCATTACAGCAGGGCAGACAATAAACCGGGAAAGACAAATAACCCCGCGCAGGCCGTAATGAAGAGAGAGGCTGCAGTCGGGGACGCGCAGGTATGAATTATTGACTAAGGTTTTACACTCCCGAGGATGAGAGGAGGAATGTTTTCCATCACAGATTTGCATAATTCACTCCTAGGAACCTGGGCAGAATACAGAGTGGGAATGCACAGCGGCCTGCCTGCCTTGGCACTGCAGATGCCACAGAGAAGTGGGGGGGGGTTCTTATTTTGGTCCCACGTAGCCACCCCAGGAGCCGATCGCGGAACGGAATCACGGAATGGATTGAGTTGGAAGGGGCCTTAAAGGTCAAGGGAGGGTCGGGTTGGAGATTAGGGAAAATTCCTTCCAAGAGTGGTCAGGGATTGGCACAGGCTGCCCAGAGAGGTGGTGGTGGAGTCCTCATCCCTGCAGGGGTTCAAGAAATATGTGGCTGTGGCACCTGGGGAGAGGGTTTGGTGCCCATAGTGGTGCTGGGTTGAGGGTTGGCCTGGATGATCTTGGAAGGCTTTTTCCAACCAATCATCCAGCTCCAACTCCCCTGCCATGGGCAGGGACACCTACTAGACCTGCTTGCTCAAAGCCTCATCCAGCCTGGTCTAAACACCTCCAGAGATGAGGCATCCATGACTTCTCTGGGAAAACCATTCCAGTGCCTCAGCGTGTGAAGAATGATGATGATGAGGCCCTGTGCCATGCTGCAGCACCCGACTGAGCTGCAGAACCCAGCATGGGCACATCCCATGCAGTGAGTTCAGGACAGCACAGCCTCTTAGCTTGCACTGTGCTGGAAGGGACCCTCAAAGGTCATCTTAGAATCACAGAACCACAGAATCAGTCAGGGCTGGAAGGGACCACAAGGATCAGGCAGTGCTAACCCCCTTGCCATGCCCAGGGACACCTCACACTAGGTCAGGCTGGCCACAGCCTCATCCAGCCTGGCCTTAAACACCTCCAGGGATGAGGCTTCCACCACCTCCCTGGGCAACCCCTGCCAGGCTCTCACCACCCTCATGCTGAACAACTTCTTCCTCACCACCAGTCCAAACCTACTAAATTCCAGCTTGGTTCCATTCCCCCCAGTCCTGTCACTACCTGACAGCCTAAAAAGTCCCTCCCCAGCTTTCTTGTAGCCCTTTAAGATACTGAAAGGCCACAATAAGGTCACCTGGGAGCCTTCTCCTCTCCAGACTGAACAGCTCCAACTCTTGCCCAGCCCCCAGCACAGAGTCCCTCCTGCTGCCAGCAAACACCCACAGCCCTGCCACAAAGCTGCCACCTCCCACCTGGACACAGGGCCTGCCAGCTTGGCCATGGCACTGCTGCGGAGCTGGGTGCCCAGCTGCTCTCAGCAGCAGGCTGGAGGGGCAGGAGCAGGCTGGGTAAGGCAAAAAAAGAGGGGGAAAAAGAAAAAAAAAAAAAAGAAAAGAATGCAATGCATAAACAAACAGCAGCGCCGAGCCCCACGGTAATGTATGGTAATGACAGCCGCAAAGGCAACACTCGCGGCTCTAATGGGGCACCAGAGGCTCTAATGAGCTACGGCTCCGTGCCTGGCGCTGCCAATGTAATTCAATTAACAGCCAAGGAAACCTCCTCCTCCTCCTGCTCTTCGTGGGGTGCAGGGTAGGTACCCACGTGGCATGGACAGAGTGGTGGTGTCCTGCCTGGTGCCCAGCCGCTGGCAATCCCCTACCTGGGGGGAGCATGGCATAGTGATGGCAAAGAGGTGGCATGTTGGAGAAGTGTAGCAACATGGAATGGGAGTTGTTTGGGTTGGAAGGGACCTCCAAGGGCATCGACTCCAAGCATTAGCCCAGGAGCAGTGCTCAGACTCGTGGTGTGTGGCTGCTGGCACCTGGGGTGCTGGGGTCAGGCTTGGGGCTCACTCCAAGGAGGACACTTGAGGGGCTGGAGCAGGTCCAAAGGACAATGGAGCTGGGGAGGAGCCTCGAACACAAATCTTGTGAGGAGCAGCTGAGGGAGCTGGGGTTGCTCAGCCTTCAGAAGAGGAGCCTGAGGGAGACCTCGTTGTCCTCCACAACTCCTTGAAAGGAGGTTGGAGCCAGGTGGGTTGGTCTCTTCTCACATGTAACAAGTGCCAGGACAAGAGGAAAGGGCAAAATTTTGTGCCAGGGGAGGTTCAGGTTGGATATTAGGAAAAATTTCTTCCCAGCAAGGGTTCTCAAGGCACTGGCACAGGCTGCCCAGGGGGGTGGTGGAGTCCCCATCCCTGGAGGGATTTAGAAGACACAGAGGTGGGTACTGAGGGGCAGGGTTTAGTGGCAGTGGCGTAGCAGCAGAGGAGGGTTTGTGAGCTCCAGGGGAGCAGTGGGACTGGATGATCTCTAAGGCTCTTCTGACCCCTGCAGTTCCATGGTTCTATAAGAGACCCCCCTGTCACTTAGCACCCCGAGACAGGTGGCTGCTTCCCTGCGTTCAGCCTTCACTAGGCCCAAGCTAGAAGCTTGGGCATGGCCATGGGGGCCAAAGTGCCAGTGGAGCCCTGCAGGGCTGCTATAGACAGAGGGCATCAGGCCCCTTCCTGGCAAGTGGCAGCCCCGGGAGTGGAGCTGCTCCGTTGCAGGCTGTGCTCTGCTGAAACGCACTTATTGATGTTTGATTAAGAGCAGCTCCCTGGATATAAACATTTCAGCTTCTCTCAGCTGCCAGGTCCCAGGGGAGCGATGTGCAGTCCGTGGAGGGGGGGAGCAGCAAAGCTAACCCGGAGGAAACCCCAAGCAGCTGTGCAGACAGTGCTGGTGGGGGCAGAGACACAGCACCTCTGAGTGCTGGCACCCAGCACCTGCACTGCTGCGTGTGGAGGGACAGCATCGCTGGGACCGACCCTGCAAGGGCTGTTGGGGGCTGCTCCAGGCTGTCCCAAGTGCTCCAGCCTGGCTGCAGAGACACCAGGAATGCTGGTTTCTGCCTGCCACAGCACCAGCAAGCTCTGCTTGCCTCTGATGCCTTCTGTGCCTGCCCATCCTCCCTGTGCCCAGCCCCAGCCGGTGCTGTGCCACACTCCCCCTGAGCCTTGTTAACAGGGCCCTGGCACCAGCCTGGTGCCGCTTGCTGGGCACAGATAAGGCTGGTAACAAAGGGAGCCTTGGCATGTTCTGCCATCCCACACCCACCTGGGCCATGAGCCACCAGTGACAACTGAATGAGAACGGTGACAAGGTGACAAGGGCTGTGCCTGCCTCCCTTACCCCCTAGCTCCAGTTCTGAGCCAGCTCTGTGATGTTAATTCGATTGCAGCCACTGCAGCTTCCCTGCTCCACTGGTGAGCTGAGCTCCACCTGCAGCAGGAGCCGAGCGCCCCTGGCATGGAAGCAACCAGTCTTGAGCTGCCACACAGCCTGTGCCCCACCTGCGGGCAGCTGTGCCTCTGCCAGCCCCGTCTCCAGACCCACACCACTGGCCACGGCAGTGCCAGGGAGTGCTGAGCACAGGAGCCTGGTCTCCACGTAAGTGCTGCCCACCCTGCCTCTGCGTGCCACCACTCCAGCAGCTCCAGCACAGCCTGCAGGACCCCCCGAGGATGTGTCCCTCTCCATCCCACACTCTCTGCTCTCGACACCCGGGTGGGTGTGCAGCCATCTGCTAAATGCCATTTATCACGCACTGGTGGTCCCCTCACCTGCGCCCACCCCTCGGGCACACACTCCCATCCTCCAGCATCCACTGGCTTCACAATGCCCTCACCAGGAGCTAACCAGTTCCTTCCCAGAGCAAGGATGGGCCTGTCACTGTGGCAGGGCAGGAGAATGCTGCCTGCACCCAGCCAGGCACCTGCACTGGGGGCTGAGCAGAGGATGGGAAAGCCTCAGGTGCAGCTGCACCACAGGAATGGGATGGACACAGATGAGGGTAACATCCCCAGGCTGGTACCAGCAAAGCTGGGTGGCTTTCCTTGCCCACCACCTAACAAAAGCTCCTCCTGGCACTAGGAGGTCCACAGACCCTCAGCCAGGACCATACACGCTGGTCTGCATCACAACTCCCTGAGAAGAGGCTGCAGGGAGGTGGGGGATGGTCTCTTCTCCCCAGTATCAGATGGTAGGAGAGGAACTGGCCTGAAATTGTGCCAGGGGAGGGTTAGGTGGGAGATGAGGAAAAATTTCTTTGCTGCAGGAGTGGTTAGGGACTGGAACAGACTGCCCAGGGAGGTGGTGGAGTCCCCATCCCTGGAGGGGTTCAAGAACCCTGTGGCCATGGCACTTGGGGAGAGGGTTTGGTGCCCATGGTGGCATCAGGACTTGATGACCTTGGAGGCCTTTTCCACCCCAAACAATTCTACGATTCCACGATTCCACCACGAGGCCATCTGCGCCCCTGGAGCCCACCGTGGTGGCGTCGGGGAAGGGGCTGCAGGCTGCCCGCGCTGCCTGCTCCCCCTGCCCACCGCCAGGCTTTGTTCGGGCTGTGATTAACTTTCCCTCCAGTCCGTCTGCAGCTCCCTGACTTTCCAGGAAAGCCAGCGCTGATCTGGCTGTAATTGGCTGACATTTCACTAAACAAACAACTCCCCCCACCCCAGATGAACCAAAACAAAGAACTCCGCATCTCGCTTAATTGGCTGTGGCGCTTTGCCGGCGCCGATTCATCCCCAACCTTTTCAAAGGCTGCGAGGTCTCCAGGAAATGGAGCAGTCCGTGCATAATAAGGTTACTGCTCTTCAAGTCAGCAAGCAACCTGTCCTGGGATGCAATTAGGGCCGAGAGCAGGGACACGGCAGCAGATCCAGCTCCCAGCCTGCCGCACGCTCACCCGGGATTAATCGCCTCGACTTTGTACCTGGCCGCCTTGAAGTGCCTTGTTTGAAGTGGCTCGTTTGGATTCATCAGTCGGTGGGAGAAATTAAGCAGCTGACAGGGAGGGGAGCGCAGCCACGGGAAAGCTGAGGCTGACAGAGAGGGGAGAAGCCCTCAGAGAAATGCCTGCTGCTGCTGCCAGGAAAGGCAGCGAGGGCTGGGGAGGGGAGGCAGCCAGGGGGCTGCCTGAGAGGAGCTGCTCTCTCCTTGTTCCAGGTGTCAGACTCTCACCAGCACACAATATCACTCGGGGAAGGCTGTGCACCCCTGGGGCAAACGGTGCTGGTGGCTCCCAGAGCTTCACAGAATCATAGAAT
>WBNM01014090.1:0-158560 GCA_013399055.1 Ramphastos sulfuratus
CGCTGCTGGGCGGGCGGAGAGGCGGTGGCGGAGCAGCGCGCTGCGCTGCCGCGCCTGTGCCCCGTGGCGCGGAGCGAAGCGGAGCGAAGCGGAGGTGAGGCGGAACCGGGGCGGGGAAGTAGCGATGCGCTCTGTCGGGGCTGGGCAGTGGGACCCCTGCGGGGTGCGAAGGTACAGGGAGGCGGCGCGGAGCCGGTAGATAGGGGCCGGTACCGGCAGCGGCCGGTGTCACTTGTGCCCGGCGTGCGAACTCGCCCCGCCCTCGGCAGCAGCCACGGGGACTTAAGGGCGCTGCGAGCAGTGAAGGGGCAGTGCGGGTGGCAGCGGCGCTGCCTCGGGCGCGGTCGGGCAGCTCTGCCCGCGCTGCCCACGTGCGCGCACGGCCGGGGTGGTCAGCCTTCAGCAGGAGGCAGGCACGGGAGGGCTCCGCACCGAGGTTCGCCGGCTGCGCTCCCGCGTAGCTGTCCCGAGTGACACAAGTACTTGTGGCACCGGCGTCCCCGGTCGCTGATCTAGCTCAGTAACTGCCGCGCCTCTGTGACGCGTTCTACAAGTCTATTCCGCTTTCTGCCTTGGAAGCTTTTGCCAACAGGAATGTCCGGAGAGTAGAGATGGGAGATAAAGTGTAAAATAACTTAAAGAATTGACTTCTGGATAAGGGAGCGGCTAAAATACAAGTTTGTGCTTTAGGGAGGGAACCGGGGACTTCAGTGCTGGTTAGGTTAAACCTTTAAAACATTGAATTGTGAGAGGAGAATTACTTGGAAGATGTTAGGACATTGTCTTGAAAATAACTGCCTAACAGTGAGAAGGAAAATGGGAGTTTAATTGTCGTCTCAAAACGTTTCAGTCTGAGTGTTTCACTTCTGGCTGTGCTTGGGCTGATAAATACTTTAGTCGTAGGAGCGTGTTGCAAAAAACTTTTGTTTGTATACATAGTTTAAACACCAGAATGCTTTTGTATAATTGATTATATGCACATAAACATTGTATATTTTAATACATTATTTTGCATATTTTATGTGTGCAGAGACTATAAAGATATTGTATGCTATATCTGCATTGTATAATGGATGCAGATAATTGCTTTATCCTCTGGCTGAAGTGCTTAAAATGTGATGCCGTATCATATCACTCAGAAAACTGGGAATTTGATTTGTACCATAGACAAATACTATGGAATTTCTTCTTCAAAGGTCATTTGAACAGCAGTATGCGTTTTACAGTGTCTCTGTATTTGTTAATGTTGCAGATGCCTTTTGATTTCAAGATTGCTGAAATGTTCTGAAGGCTGCCTCTCTTTTCCTAACCATGAACAGTTCAAAATCACCAGGGCTGGCTGGATTTGGAATTTTGAAAAACACTACCTGCCACACAGAGAAGAAGATTTCGGTTTTCTTTTCAATAATCTTCATGACGGTGGGAATTCTGTCCAACAGTCTTGCAATAGCGATTCTCATGAAGGCGTACCAGAGATTTAGACAGAAATCGAAAGCCTCTTTTTTGCTCCTTGCAAGTGGTTTGGTTGTCACAGATCTCTTCGGCCACCTCATCAATGGAGCCATTGCAGTGTTTGTGTATGCATCAGATAAAGACTGGATTCGATTCAACCAGTCCAACATTCTTTGCAGTGTTTTTGGCATCTGCATGGTTTTCTTTGGTTTGTGCCCGCTCTTACTGGGCAGTGTGATGGCTGTTGAACGATGCATTGGAGTCACTAAGCCAATATTTCACTCTACGAAAATGACTTCTAAACATGTGAAAATGATGTTGACTATGGTATGTCTGTTTGCTGTTTTTATAGCTTTGCTGCCTATTCTTAGGTTTAGAGCCTATCAAATTCAAGCATCGAGGACCTGGTGCTTCTATAAAACAGAACATGTTGAGGACTGGGAAGACAGATTTTATCTCTTACTTTTTTCTTGCCTTGGGTTACTGGCCCTTGCTATTTCGTTCTTGTGCAATGCTGTGACAGGAGTTACCCTCTTAAGAGTCAAATTTAAAAGTCAACAAAGACAAGGCAGATCTCATCATTTTGAAATGATCATTCAGCTCTTGGCAATAATGTGTGTTTCTTGCATTTGCTGGAGTCCGTTCCTGGTAAGACCCTAATGTGTTTGCCAATTTTTTAATGCACATCGCTGTATAAAAGTTACACTTTTTCATCTTTGGGTTTTAAGGTGCTTTAGCTGTGGTAATAGCTGCATGAATTTTACAGCATTATCGTCCACAATGTTTGTTTCTTATTCTCCATTTCATACCATAAGCAAAATACATTGAGTAAGCTAAATACATGGGGACTATGAGGACCATGTTTCCCATGCTGTGAAGCAGAGAGGGGGCTAAAATAAATAAGCAAGTACTGAGTTTGTCCAACAATTCAGTGAAATTGTGGAGTGGAGGGTCTGTTTAGACTATACTGTGGTTCATATATTTTTTAAAATTTATGGTAATCTGTTAGTTATTACTATGGTTTACTGCTACTTGTGTACTGTGGTACGGGAGATAACAGTTAAGAACATAAAAATCCTCCACTCCAATGGCAGGGTATTAAGGGCTTCATTTTAGAGTTGTGTTAAAAAACAGTAGTTGGCAGTGGGTTAAAATAAAAACTTGCTTTAGACCTAATCAAGATGGGTTTATAATCTGGAGGGATGACTAGCAAAGTTGCTCTGTGCAATTAGTGCACCCTCTCAGCTGTCCTGGCTGTAATGTAGGACTGCTTACTGGTAAGTGCTGTGGCTCTTCCGAAGTGGCAATTGTTGCTTATGTTAGTGAGTGCTCTGTCAGTGAACGTGTCAAAAGAAGCAAGATTATGATGATGGGAAAGAATTTGACAGCTCCCATTCTTTGATGACATTATAAAGCTGATATTGACTGTGGTAAACCTGACTGAAGTTTTTTTTTTTTATTCTAAATCAGAGTCACAAGTAATATGAAATCTTAATTTATTTCCTAAAATCGAAGTCCCTTGGTTTTCAGCTGGTATTAATGAGAATCAGTTTTGGTTTGAGTTTACAAATAAAGAAAGTGAAATCTGAGATCTGAATCAGATCCAGCTGTATCTCATCCATTTACTCCCTATGGTATAGTATGAAGTTACCTGAACTAGTTCTGAATTAGATACTGATACTAGCTTAGCTTCAACAATTGGGTGTATCTGGCAGGTCGCATTAAATTAATCCAGTCTTGCAGACTTCAAGGAGAAAGTCTGGATATACATCTCTGCATCACTGAAATGCACAAAGCCTCTTTTGCTTTTGTTCAACCCACAGAGTAATTGCTCTGCAGCATAGTTTAAATTCATGTTGCCTGTAGCATGTAGAGCATACACAAAATCATCAGAAGAGCAAGCTTCTGTAGTGAACTTCCACTTACTTCCAGACATCTCCTGAAATTCATCTAGAACAAGCCACAGAATGGTTTTCAAGAAAAGTAGCTAAAATGATGAGTTTACTTTTAATAAATAAAGAAAAAAAAAAGCAAACAACCCAGTAGATTGTGCTCTGGTGACATTTATTTTCAGATAAAATAACTGTCCTTAAAGGCTGGAATTAATTTGATTTTTAAAGAGCCCTCAGGTGTCAAAAGAGCTATAGACTTTTTTAAGAGATACTTCATTTACTCAACATATGAAAGAACACTAAATTGCAGCTACAGTGGCTGTTTTCTCATTCTTAGTAAATTTGTTATGCCTTTCAATTTTTATTAATTATATAAACTTTTTAAATGCTCGACAATCTTTAATGAACTAATAGCACTTCTTTTGTTAAAGTATTTAACTTGATCCTAACTGTAAGCAATTCTGCTTCACTTTGGACAAATCTGTT
Organism: Ramphastos sulfuratus; assembly: GCA_013399055.1. NCBI lineage: Eukaryota > Metazoa > Chordata > Aves > Piciformes > Ramphastidae > Ramphastos > Ramphastos sulfuratus. Next base: position 3,831 of record WBNM01014090.1, read on the forward strand.
GGTGCTCTGCATGCATTCCAGGCTTGTGATGCTCTGCTTTTGGATCTCTTACCACCAAAATCTCCAATATGGAAAATAGCTCTACAATGTGGAAAGCTTATGTTAGAAATGTGGAGTTAAAAAAAAAAAAATTAAAACATTAGTGAAAGGTAGGATTTTGTTCTTGAAATAAAGTTTTAAGGAAGTGAACAATTAACTGTTTTCTGCCAGGGAGATTCATAGTCAGGAAAATGCAATAGGATAAGGGTCCTTAGTAAGTAATAGCTTAGCTGTTACAATCATAGAGTTTACATCAAAGTTAATTCCAAGAATTACCCAATTTTTGTTTTGATAATATTCTCTCCACTGAATACAGAATTGTAAATGTTAATTTATCAAGCTTTGTTGAACCACAGTCAAGCATACAAATGCAGTGGAATAAAGCTTAGCTGCTGAATTGCTACAATAAAGAGATCCAGGATTTATCAAGACATATGATTTATGATGAATTAATGACCTAAATCTACTTGTCAAATTTATCTGAAACCTCTCAAGCCTTTTAATTTGCAAAATGAATGGTTTACATTCTACAATACAATCAGCATATAGCAAAATAAATATTTCTTGAAATAAATATGAGCAGATGTTGATAAGGTGAAATTATTTAGCAAAGTAGCTAAATACATTCTTGTGTTGCAATCATTTGGTTGTTTATTTTTTTCTCAAAGCTAAATCTAGAAGTCAGTATCTATCTTTGAATTGGGAATTTTACCCATGTTTTCTGTCCTAAAGTATATACAGAACAAAATGCTTTGTGAGAGTGAATTGCCTTGATATAAACTGAAGTAGTTAGGAACCAGACAAACCTTTAGAACACAAAGCATAGGAAGGCAATATGGTTTATGCCATATATTGGCAGATACAAGAGTCTGGTTTTGTTTGATGTGATTCTTCATCCAGTGGAGGAATTATTTTGTTTATTCTGTTTTTATTCTAGTCTGATGTTACATCAAGTGTCATATATGCATGGCTACCAAAATCAAGTCTATGTAGTACTGTAATTTAAATGTGGTTTTACTTCATTATTAGATTTAAATTACTTTTGTTTCCAGGTGTAGTTATATATGCAGTCACTGTCTGTGCTAAAATCACCTGAGATGACACAAGACCCTGGGTCATCCTTTGTGGTGTCTGGTGTGGAAATGAACTTGACTTCTGCCTCTGCTCAGTAGTAGTGAACTTGCTTTGGTGCCGTCAGATGTGTGTGTAAATGTATATATAGCTAATATTTATTATTAGATATAATAGTATATAATATTTTAATTAATTACCACCTCTGTTTGAAGGCTTCTGGAGATCTGGTGCATTTTTCAGAAGCAGACCCCATGGCATGGCTTCTGTGGAGTGCTGCTTATGGCTGTTGGACAGGGACTTCTGATTTCTTCCTTTTGATTTCTTCCTTCTGGTTTCTTTCCTGAAGCTCCGTCTCATCTACTCACCAAAATCAACACAATTTGGAAGTTTTCTGCCACTGTATGGTAATCTTTCCTTAATGAGGTACCAGAATGAAGGATACTTCCTGCTGCTTCACTTAGGAGGGAGCATTTATCTCATTTTGAAGAGTTGAGAGCAGGAGGAAATTCACAAGTGAAGTTCATGAGTTTTCAGATAATCTATTTAGTCAGTAATTTACATAGTTGTATATGTTCTGACAGTTAAAATAATTTTGATTTATGATTAGTAATTCCAGGAAAATATGTTCTAAAGATAGTAACATCAATTTCTCTGTGTAGTAAATCATCTAATTTCATCCTTGCAAGAGGCTTAGCCCTTTGCTAGGGACATGTGAATTTTTTTTGCTACATTTGATCCTTAGAGTTTGAATTCCCAAAGCAAATAGTTGGGCTGGAAGTATTCTGTGATAAGCGTCCCTGATGAAATAGATTGTTATATAAAACTGTTTTTTTGGCTGTGAATTGATGTCTGCACTGCCATGAAACAGCTTGTTTTTTGAATCTGTGTTTGTATGAGCAAATTCTGACGTCAGGATTGTTAAATTCTGTAGGGCTTAAGGGATAAATGTATTTTAAATTTTGGGTTTGGAGCACAAAAGTGAACTTCTTGTACTTATGGACCAGAAGGGTTTATTTCAGATTGAATTTATCTACAGGAACAAATTATGATACTAAGAAACATCTCATCTTTTTCCTGTGTGGAACGCAGCCTTAGCCGTATTATTCTTGTTAGCATATTTTTCCATGTATTTATCTGATTACTTCCATTCCAGTTTTACCTCCCTTCTGCTGCAGAAAATAGCCACTTTTTTTTTCTTCCCCTTTTTAAGGTCTCAGCTGTTTATTACATGTGATTAAATCAGCTTTTAGTCAGTTGCTTTTATTTTACTGCCTAGATTTCTAACAGTTTTCTAACAGTCTTTTTCTTTTTTTTTTTTTAATTTCTAACAGTCTCTTCTCAGATAATCTCTTTCCAATTTGTTATGCTAATTGCATCTCTGAGCTTGTTCTGACTTCTTAATGTCCTCAGATTTCCATATGCACCGAAGCTTGATGGTTGGTTTTTAATGTACCTAGGGCTGCATTTAGCTTACTGTTTGCTGAATCACTCCAACCTAGACACTGCTGGAGCTGGTTGGAGTGGTCCTTTCAGTGAATATGCTGCTAGAGGAGGTGAGAAGGGCAGTGATGCAGTAACAGGGAAGCTCTTGGTGAAATACCCTTGCCCCAACCCATCCAGCCCCAGTTGCTCCACCAGGTAGTTGGATGCTGAAACAAGGTCATAGTGGTTGGTATGTGCTCAGGGAGGTCAGTGGGTTGAAGGTTTTATGCTAACTAAATTCTAGGCTGCATAGTTGCATGCAGTATAAGACACTTTGTTGTACATGGCAAGCCTTTGTGCATCTCATTTTAGTGTTTCTCTCTGTGTAGTCATGTATATACATGCACAGTGACCCTTTGCCAAGAGTCATACCCATGTTACCCTTGAAGTGACTCCCTCCATTCCTATTCTCTTCATTTAATAAGCTGGCAGGTTAAACTCCTGTTATACTGCCTTATGTTTAACTGTGCAGTGGGCATTGTGCCTATGAGCTTGTTACTTTACTAATGCTGTTTCTATGCCTTCAGATACTGCCAGTCATATTGTCACTACAACAAAATAGTTACTTAAAAATTTGACCCTTGCCTTATGCTCTCACGAGTGGTCATTGTCATAATCAGAAAATGTAGCTGAGAAGCAGACACAAGATGTTGTAAGATACAGGCCCACGCTTTGCCTGTACATCTACCCCATGTCTCATGGGTGACTGCTCTGCAGAAATATATTCTGTCACACCAGAAAACATGCTTTTTTTGGTCAAAGCTGCAGCCTTGTGAACTTCTTGGGTTTGCACAGGCACTGTCAACAAGGAGAGTGAACTTTTGAAAAAGAGCAATTGAGGCTTTCGGTTTCCAGTCATCCGTTTCTGAAGTTCTGAAATACATCCAGCTAATCTTGCAGCTTTGAATGCTGTTGTAAAATTTACAGGGGAAAAATACACTTTGTCTGTCTTTTTCCAAGATTCAGATTTTAAAGAAGATAATCAATGATAATGATCATGTTTGTGCTGGCTTTTGTAATTGAACTCTGGTCAAGTTGTGCTAGAATGGTTGGTTGTTGACCCCATACAGATGTGTTGTCAGAGTAAGGAAGGTGTGGTTTGAACTGGGTCTGGGCTATGCTTCAGAACCTGCCTGTGGCAGGCTGATGGGCACAGGAGAGCTGTTCTGCTGCAGGATCTCCACAGGAATACCCCGTGGGGTGTTGTCATTGCATCTCTTGGGCAGGATGCAAGCCCATCTCATGAACACGCTTCTGTCACAGCAGTTTTAATAACCGAACCAAGTTCATAGGGAAAGAAAGAGCTTATTGTTTTAGCAGAAGGCCTGTCAGACATGCCTTTTTATCTGTAGTCCAAAGCATCAATATACACAGTATCACACAGTATAAGCAAGGTTGGAAGAGACCTCAGAGATCATCAAGTCCAACCCATTACCACAGACCTTGAGACTAGACCATGGCACCAAGTGCCACGTCCAAACATGCCTTGAACACCTCCAGGGACTGTGACTCCACCACCTCCCTGGGCAGCCCATTCCAGTAGCGAATGACTCTCTCGGTGAAGAACTTTCTCCTCACCTTGAGCCTAAACTTCCCCTGGCACAGCTTGAGACTGTCCTCTTGTGCTGGTGCTGGTTGCCTGAGAGAAAAAAGCAACCTCCTGCTGGCCACAACCACCCTTCAGGTAGTTGTAGACAGCAAGAAGGTCTCCCCTGAGCCTCCTCTTCCCTCAGCCTCTCCTCATAGGGCTTATGCTCGAGGCCTCTCACCAGCCTCGTTGCCCTTCTCTGGACACGCTCAAGCACCTCAATGTCCCTCTTAAATTGAGGGGCCCAGAACTGGACTTTATTGTCTACTGCAGGTTACCGTATGTCTTATAGGCCTTGCTGTGTGATAATAGGTAAGATCAGGAGCAGCTGAATAAAATGTTCTGTGACTTCCTGTGGAAAGAAGAAACAAAATCTCACGAGTGAGCCTGTCTTTCAAGCTACACTAGAAAAAGTGGCCTCCATCTCCTTTTTTATCATGCCTTTTAATTGCTTGTTGAGTCTTTCAGTACATCTTTTAACACTGAGCAAATTCAGTTGCTATTCTTGCTTGAGTTCCTCCATATGAGCTTCTGATACTAAAGGTTAAATCACTGAATTATTAGTGTAATTCCTAATACTATGTCCCAAAATACATTTTGGAATAAATAGCTGATTATAGAGGTTAAGAGGAAAGAAAACACTCATTTTGATTGAAGTTTTTTTTTAGCCTCAAGACAGAAGTGTCTTTTTGAGCCAATTTCCTGTAGAATAAAGTTTAAGCATCAACTCAGACAATTTGAGCATGTTTTTTCATATCACCCTGAAACTTCTCCATGGAAAGCAATTGCAGGTGTTTGTGAAAAGAGAATAACAAAGTTTAATACAATGCATTAAAAATTCAATCCACTTGTTCTAATATCTATGATACTAGAAACCCTTGGATAATATGCTTGTGCCTTTTCCTAATATTGATTGTAGAGTTCTTTCTTTTAGTTTGGATTTTTAAGAGGCACAGCTGACAAATTTCTACCAGGCTAGATGAGAAATGAAATGACTATCACTTTAGAGTATAGCCACCTAAAATGATACTGAATTTCAAAGGTACCATTTTTGTGTTAGAATTGGTCTGTTGCTATTTTAACCATTTTGAGAAATACAAAGCCTTAAAAAAATGTTTCTAAGTGTGGGCTGAGGCATAGTTTGTCATAGCATGCTTAGAAACTGTATTAATTGTGGCTATATTTGTAATTCAAGTGTTTACATCCCTCTCACAGAAGGCAGGGAATTGAGCAGCTGAGGTACTCTCTCAACAGAAAAGAGGTTCTGACGAAGAAGATGAAAGAAAGAAAAAGGACTTTCAATCAGAAATGTTTGGGTTCTTCTGGAGAAACAAAGAGAGGTGACCTGAAATGCTTCATCCAAGCCCAACCCGAATTTATGTTACTGCAAAACAAATGAAAATAGGTAGTCTCTAAGGGGAAAGTTGACAGAAAAGGAAAGCTTCACTTTCAGTTAATGTTTGCAAATTTATGCGTACAAAAAATCCTTCCGTTTATGAGGCTTAATGCATGATTGCATTCCTGCTTTATATAGAGTGTGATAATGCTAAGGCAGTTAATAAAGTATAAGCAGTGAGTATTTCATTGTGGCACTTTACTTTTTCCCCAGTAATTTTGACAAATTTTTGCATACATAAAAGTGTAATTTCAAAATACATTTCCAAATATTTGTTCAGAATGTGTATTGCCATCCATAAATATTTTGCACAGAGCTGTAAAAACACAGCTGGTGAAAACGTCACACTTGACTCTAATGGCACAGCAGTGGAGTGCAGTAGGCTGTGAGTCCTTCACAGACCTGGACATCCACAAGGAGAGCAAAATCTGAGGAAATTAACAGCTTCACCAAGAAGCTGTCATATGGTGAGGTCAGACAGCTGAGCTGCTGGGTAGCAAACACCCACAGAGGCTTAATGTCATGACTGCAGTGTGATGTATGTGCTGCTACACTGCAGTCCTTCCTTTGGCATTCAGTTGATGTGAGATTTGCTCTGCCAGTTAGGAGGGTGCTTGAATGTGCTGTTTCAAGGCTTTGATATTGCCAACACAGGAAGCCTGCATGTATCCTGAATGGTATCGTTCTCATGAACCAGCCTTGTCAGCTGGCCACAGAATTAACTGTGTCTGAGAAAGGAATATGGAAACTCTTCCATCTGTGAAAAATGTTCTTTCCTGTATTCTCTCTCTCTCTCTATATATATATATATATATTTTTAATCATATCAGTCTTTGGGAACAGCTTGGAGCTCAGAATGCCTTCAGCTTTACAGTACCTCAAAAGTTTTACACAGCTCCATTTTAAAGGAGGTAAATGTGGAGTACATAGAAGCTAAATAAACTGCAAAGTATTCTTGCAACTTCAAATACCTCTGGTCTGATTTTTTTCTGTCTGTTTCTCATTTGGGTTCTGTATTTCTTGAGAGAGACTGCAAGCCTAATAGAAGAAGGCTTTTTCTCAGACTAGCTGCCTTTAACAGCACAAAAGTTAACTTGCATATTTAAAGATACTTATAATGGCAGGTAGTAGTTATCATCCTTGATTTACCTGTTCTGGGCTACTGGTTTTGAGAGGTAGACAGATATTTTCCTCAACTGAATAGTGAGCCAGTGGATCTGTTGTTAATTTTCAGTGGCATTATTAGTTTTTCACAGAAGCACATAGGAGGAAAAAGAGGACTCAATTTTGCTGCTACTAGTTAAGAGCTGATCCTCTAAGACTTTACAGATGGAAGTATTACATGGCCACTTAAAAGTATCCTCTGGACTTTAATGTGGAGGAGAGCTTGCTAATGCATTTTGTCTTCTTCAATTCACTTTTAAGGATACATTTTTAAAATTAAATCAATATACTCAGTTAAAATTTACTTCCTGAGGCGAATGATCATCTCATATATGAAAGTTGAAGGTATGGTTTGTGTTTTTCTTTTAAAAAGAGAAAAGCAAATATTAGAAGGGAAAAGATGCAGATCTACAACATAAAAAGCATTATATGGCATAAGTAGTGCAGTGTGTGTACTAACAATTTGATGACAGAAGTGGTGTGCTACCTATTTTTCTTGGAAGCCCTTGCTTTAAACCCACATAGAATCACAGTAAAAAATAAAATGAAGCATACTCAATTTTGCTGCAGTAAATGCTTAGCTTGTATACTGCAATACCTATATAAAATAATACAGGCAAATTTCTAATGTTTGCTCTTAGGAGATGTAAAATAGTACATAAAATGTGAAAATAGAAGCATCTTCATTCCTCTCTTCCTCTCTTAGGCAAATTGTTTTTTTAAAGTTTCTGTTTGCGGGGTACTCCAAAGTGCCATCAGCTTTTACCCTTATCAGACTGTGGCTTTGTAGCACGTACGAATACTGGAAGTGCCAAAAACTTCTTGGAATTTCAAAATAATTATATATTTTTTTTGTTTTCATAGAGTGGGACAGAACCAGTAGAATACTGTCTTGAGTCCCGTGTGGTTTAGGGGGATGTAATATACATTTCTAGATTCAAGACAGGCATCAGTGACAAAATATAATAACTCTGCAAATACTGGGGGAAAAAAAAAATGGATTTTCTTCTATGATTGGAAATTGTCAGAACTGCTTCTAATGAATTCCAAAGGAAGTGGAAGAGGTTTGAGAGGGTCTGCGAGGTGCCTGCAGGAGTTTGAAGCCTGAAGGCCGAGCTACTGCAAAGGAAGAGAATTTCTGATATTTATCTGCCTTGCTTTCTGTGTCATTCTCATGGTGACTGGTTTTTATCCGGTTTCCTGAAGTCAAGGTTAGAACCTGGATTTAGCCAATGTGCTGAAATGCATCAAAGTGGCATTACAGTTTATTTCCTAATCAGCACTGAAGTCTGCTTCTTGTTTTGATTGACTGTCCTTGAATACTAACAGGGATGTGACTAAGCAGCACTGCCATTTAGCTTATTAGTTGTTCTCATATACTTGAGATCCAATTGGAAGGGAAATGAAAGTCATACTGTTTATGTTTGTAGAGTAGTGTGAAGTCTTGGAGCATTTTTATTGTTTGTGCACATCCCAAAGGGGAATGGCAATCCTTTGATGCTATCAGATGCAAAATTGTAGAATTCAACGATTTCAAAATTATTTTAAACCTTTTTCTTCAGGCTTTCTGGATCTCACAAAGTGACCTCTGGTTTCAGTAAAGCCTAAAATTGAACAAAAAGGATGAAATTCAATGTATTGTGTCAAGTCCTTGCTTGACACAAATTTTATTTCTCTGCATTTGTTTTTAGGGACGGGGAATGCTCAGGTCTTCCCTTAGACCATAAGAACTAATAGGAGTCAGAGTAACTTTACGCCTTACAAACAGGCAGCCTTGGTTTAAGAAGTCTCCTTTACAGTTACACTTTTAGAGTTACTTCCCTTAAGATAGTTTGGTTTAAGAAGTCTCTTTTCCAGTTACACTTTTAGAGTTACTTCCCTTAAGATACTTTGGTTTAAGAAGTCTCCTTTACAGTTACACTCTTAGAGTTACTTCCCTTAAGTGTTGGCTACATCATGCGATACTTTCATTTCCTGGTAAACCAGGGAGACATGCTGCAGCTGTATAATGTATAAACATTGGATAAGTCAGCAAAGTGCTACTTGGATTTTCACATTTCTAAATATGTTAGGAAATGTCATGAGTTACATTTATGTATTTACCATCTGAGGATTAACTTTTTGAGTCATACCGCTGAATCTGCATGAATATTTCAGTTGTGGAGATCAAAGGCAACTAGATATGGTGCAGTTGTATTGCCTTTTCTCACTTTGCCACTCATTTACTTCTGGCTACAGAGGAGGAAGTTCCTTCATCATTCTAACCTGTTGGACCCTTTGGGAAAGGGAAAAAGCGTGTCTTGGCATTGGTTTCTTGACTTTGAGCTATTGAATAAAAGTAGTCAAACAGTAAGAAAAGAAGTGTCCTTTGGAGGTCTGTAGATGAGTTCTTGCTCTCAGAATTCAGTCAGCTTAGCACTGCTGCAAGGTCTGGTTGCAGTTTCTGAGCAGGTGTCTTAATGCTAGTTAAGTGATGTGACTTTTGCACACCTGGGGAGTGAATACAGATTGTCTGCATGCTTTCCTTCAAAGAAATCCATAATTAAACAGCTAGCAATATATTAGGCCCTTTTTTATCATTTATGATTTTGAGCTGACTTTGAAATAATATTTTAAGAATTGAAATAAAAAAATGGACAGTGAAAATGTGATAGAGATAACCATTTTGACCTTCTTCATCTGGAGTTTAGGGTCTTATTCTAGAAATCATCAGATGACTTTAGAAAGGCTTAAGCAGCCAGGCCATGGTCTCCTCTTTGCCTTGTCTTTGCTTGTAGTTGGCTTTGTTTGCATGCAGTTTTCTGAGGTGTTTTCTCAGAAGACATGGAGGAGCTCCCAGTATAGTTCAGGTGATTTGGAGGAGTGAGAAGCTGTCTGCATACTCAGAAGTAATGACATAGTAACATGTTTGCCACTACCACTGCTCTGCAGCAAGTGTTTTAAGATAAAATTATTCATGCTTGTGGTTAGACTGAAATTCTCTTAGTGCAGACCTATATGCAAATTTCATCATCTCAGAACTTCAAAAATGTGGGTTGTCATTTTATGTTGATTATAATGATACAAGAAGGGAAACCTTTTTTTAATTTCTTCATAGTGCTCTTGAATAATGGAAGTCATATGGCTTGTTTTTATTTTATTAAAATTAGTAAATAATGTTTTTATTATTTCTGGTACAAGGATTCACAGCTGAATTGCTTCAGCATATGGCTATATGAATATGCTCTATTTGATACTTGTGACCAGATTTATTGTTTTTTTGTATGTCCAGTGTTCAGAAGAGGTAACTTAAATGCTCTGGATGAAGCTTCTCCAAGTATCAGGATGATTTTATGGAAAATCGTGTATCAAATTTACTTGTGGTCCTGGTTTACTTTATGTAAATACATAATGAAAACAGTGGTACTTTATGTAGTGCTGGCAAGTTGAACAGCAAACTAATGGATTCACTTAGAGGTGATTACTGTTAAACAGAATCTCCCAAGTTTACTGGGTAACATGAAGAAACAACGGAGTTTTACAAAATCCAGACTGAGCTACCTTTCGTAGATTGTAATGCCTACTGCTTCCTCTCCCAGGCATGACATTGCAATGGATTTGGCATTTGTTAACTGTTCAGAATGTGAGAGAGGAACAGACAGAAGTTTGAAGTACATCAAGTAGTATATTAGGAAGTTCTATGTCTGTATTAAGTCAGGCATGCGGTGCCTTGGGTAAGGACTTTAATCTGTGGGCTCTGCGGTGATGTCATTTGCTGCCCAGTCCTACTTGTATGACTAAGGAGTATTACATCTGATTTTGGCTTGTGGCATTTGACCTCTAATAAATAAAATGCAGAACTGTCCTAAGAAAACATCCCATGCAAAAGCCAAAGGAGTTGTCTAAGTTTGGGTGGGCTTCCGATGTCAGAGAAGAATGTGCCCAGCGGTTGTGGAGTGAAGAGCAGATTCAGGGAGCTGATTTGTAGGTGTTTGTGTTGGCTTGGTGCTCTGACATTCCTCCTCCTTGCACCAGTTTTCAGCTGTGCTTCTACTCGGCTCACCAGCTTCCTGAGGAATGTTCTGGGGGCTTGCTTCACTGCTTCCATAGTTGTCCATGCAGAAACACTTGAAAAATGCTCACTCAAATACAGTCTGCTTTCATGTGTTCACTCAAATTTATTCTCAGATGTTGTGCCTTGCAAGGTCTAGGTAAGGCCTAGGAATACACAGAAGCATTTAAAAAGGCATAAAATAGGTTTGCTGAAATCTCGAGTGGTAGATTTCTCTCTTCATTTGTTATTATCTTTTAGTTTGTTTTGTTGTGTGTGTGTTTTGGTTGGTGGTTTGTTGTTTTTTTTTTTAACAGTGTATCATTGTTAAAATGCTACCTTCTACACGAAAGCAGTCTGACCCTGTATCTCTCATCACCCAATAAATCACTCTTCTCATAGCATTGGTTGTAAAATACCACATTTCTTAGTTAAATAACTGTACATCTTTAAAGGCTTTGGAACTGAAAGCTTTGGTGCATCATCTTTCTACCAAAAATATCTTTGTGTGCTTTTAGCGTTAATAATAGAGAGATATAATTCACCATCCTCTGGCAGATTCCTGGCTTTGCAGAGTAGGGACTTCTTCACACTCAGGAACTCAGGTTACAAAAGCTCAGTGGTAGAGAGCTTGTGAAGGAGGACTCGGCAGGGCGGGAGCCCCAGTGGCCAGTGCTGCACTGGGGCTGGTGTTTCAACACCAAGGTTGCAGCTCTGCAAAATAGGGAGGCCAGCCACAACTTTTCTGGGCTGGTGTAGACCTTGAGTATCCTCTGCCAGAAGCAGTCCTGCTGCACTATACTGGAAAACTAATGCCTCCAACCCTATGAAACTGTTGGCTCTAGCAGTGGTGTTGCTGTCGGAGGTCTGTCCATGTGCAGCACCTCCACAGCTGTATGAAACCCTATGTGTCTCCACTGGCAAGAGGAGGGGTATAGGTGGTCTTTGTCAACATGGCTTACATTTTCCTAAGCCCTCTGGTGTTAATAAATTGTATTCTGTTGCAGGTTAAAGTGTGTGAATCTTGATTAAAATGTGTGACTCATTCTATGATTCTATGGTGATGAGATCAAGGTGCTGCATTCCTTATACAGCCTTTAATTTATAAAATATTCTAGTCTACCAGTGGTCCCTTCTATCCCTGGAATAGTCTTGATATGCTTTGTTACCTCAGATACCAGATAAGTTTTTATTCTTTGCTGAATCAATTTTGGAGAGTTTTTCTGGCTGGCTGGCCTTCTCTGCTCGAGATTCAGTGGAAGTAGTTCAGCAGACACACATACATGTCCCATGTAAAACATTAGAGCATTTCTAAGATAATAGATGTTACACACCTGAGAATATTTACTTAGCAATTGAGATACACTGATCACAGAATGGTAGGGGTTAGAAGGGACCTATGGAGATCATCTGTTCCAATCCCCTCCGCTAAAGCAGGTTTACCTAAAGCAGGTTGCACAGGACCAAGTCCAGGTAGCTCTTGAGTGTCTCCAGAGAAGACTCCACAGCCTTTCCAGGCAGCTTGTTCCAGTGCTCCCTCTGTAATCCTTGAAGAAGTTTGTACTTATGTTCAGGTGGAACTTCCAGTGTTCCAGTTTGTGCCCATTGCCCCTTGTCAGTCACCACTGAAAAGAGTGACCCCATCCCCCTGACCTGCACTCTTTAGATATTGATAAGCATTGGTAGATCCACTCTCAGTCCTCTCTTCTCTAGGCTACACAGCCCCGTGTCTCTCATCCTTTGCTTGGAAGACAGATGTTCTATAGAGAGCTGCAGTGAAAGTGTGAAGATTAGAGATAATGTTGAAACAATTTGACATGCCTACATGCTCTCTTGTTGTATATTTTTGATGTCTAATTTTAAAATGTTCCATTTTCAGGTGACAATGGCCAGAATTGGGATAAATGAGAGTCGTTTAAAGGAGACCTGTGAAACAATACTTTTTGCACTCCGAATGGCAACGTGGAATCAGATTTTAGATCCCTGGGTGTACATTCTTCTCCGGAAAGCCGTACTTAAAAACCTGTACAAAATCACAAGGGGATGTTGTGGCGTGCCCATCATAAACTTACACATGTTGGAACTCAGCTCCATCAAAAATTCTTTGAAAGTTGCAGCAATATCTGAGTCACCAGTGAGTTCCAGACAAATCAACCTGCAGCCGCTCAGCTCTACGGGGCAATAAAATGAAACGCAGTGTCTGAAAGAGGTGATGGAGGCCACACTCATACATGGGCAGTACTTCAAAATTAATGCCAAAGCTCAGTGGCTTGGCATTTAAGTTGTGAATGGTTTGCTCTTGTTGCTTAGCAGTTTGATATTGCTACTCCAAAATATGCATTTGAATGTTTCAAATCCCTTTAAAATACATCCTTTCCAAAACTGGTAGAATTTTGATAAGTCATCCTGTGTTTCCAGGCACTAAAGTGAACAGGGTTGCCTACATTGCTCCCCACCAAATGCTTTAATCTTAGCAGGCTTCTTAACAACATGTGGAAGTGTGAAAGTGATCTCTGAGGTGATTTTTAATATATCAGTGATAAGCCAAATCTGTTTTATAGTCACTGCTTCCTAGGGTAAAGTCCACTATCCTGTCCATGAGAGTATTCTTTGCTTCTAGGCATTGAATTTTCCAGTTGGATATATAAAAAGACATTTTGCTTATGCTCAGCTTATTAAATGATCTGGTTTGCTTGGTTCAGTGACCTGACCTCTTAATTATTTACTGTTCCTGTGAATTTTTGGGGAGAGCTTCACACCAAATCATGATGTGAAGTGTACCTTTCAAATCACTGACAAAACATGGGGTTCCCTGGGGGAACACAGAAGCAGATCAGCTCAGATTGCTCACAGTAATATTTTCAGGTCTGTAGGTGAGTTTTCAGTCCTTTCAAGAAATGTTTAAACTAACAGTCATAAAGTTGTGGTTAGTAAGAAGGTAAAAAGACTAGAAACCATTCCCTCCAAAAAAAAGGAAGTTTCTGGAAGTATTCCCCTAATGTGTATACTGAAATGCTCATGAAGTACATCTTCCTTTGTCAGAGGTTGCACATCTCATTGAAAATGTGTGTGACCAAACGGGCATCCCTCCAGGTAGCTGCACTGGGAGTATGGTTTTGTTTGCAAAAGCAAACTGCACGCCCGGTTGTTGCAGGGTCTGTGTCTGAAGAGCTGAGTGCATTCAGTATACTTGAAGGTGCCAGAAAGTTTCCAGGTCTTTTCACAGGATGCCCTTCATCTTTAATGCTGCTAAAAAAAAGCTTTGTGTTTTTTATGACAGTATTCTGTTCAGAAGCAAAACTGAGTACCAGAGACTTTGTAGCAGAGGGATTGTTTTAAGATAGAAATATCTATCTTTTACTTAAAATAACTGCATTAGTGAATTGCTGGTGTGTTTGGACAAAGGAGTTAAAAACTGATTCACAAAGAAAACAATCCAAGGGACCAGAACTATTCACAGACTAGAAATCCATGAGAATACTTTAAATTAGAGAATAAAAACACCAAAGGTTTAAATATGTCAGGTTTTTTTTGTTTGTTTTAGAAGCTATTTCCTTTTTGTTTTAAAAAGGTTGAAAAATAAGTGGGTTAAGTAACCCAGTAATGAAATAACTTCATTTACCCTAAGGAATTCCTGTATGTGGTTTATTTTCTCAAGGAGCTGATAAACCATGGACAGATTTGATGTTGGTATAAGCTCTGCACTGTTGCTTTACTTGAGTTCTGCTGAAATCTGGAAGCACTCAGTCAGTGCTCAGTTTGGCTTTTTCATTTCATAGAATGTGATGCCAATGTATCTGCTGACATAAATTATTTGTTCTTTATGGAAGATTGTTGTTTTAGCAGCTGCAAAAAAAAAGTTGGTCCGTAAATTGTTAAAGTGATGGTGAATGAAGCTCATCAATGTTCCATTTTGTTATGTGAATAAGTGTATCTTGTGTAGTTCATAATGGTTGACTTGTAAAACAGAAGTTTATATGTATATGTGATTTCTTACATTTTGTGTACTAATACATAGTGAATGTAAATTGCAACGCCTCATTAAAGTTATCAAACTGTATCTTGAGAGTTACGGTGTTTTTGTGTAACAAAAGAGATCTGAAGTTGTTGAAACTAATCACACAGTATCACAGTATCACAGTATAAGCAAGGTTGGAAGAGACCTCAAAGATCATCAAGTCCAACCCATTACCACAGACCTCAAGACTAGACCATGGCACCAAGTGCCACGTCCAAACCTGCCTTGAACACCTCCAGGGACAGTGACTCCACCACCTCCCTGGGCAGCCCATTCCAGTGGGGAATGACTCTCTCNTCAGCCAGCTGGAAGTTAAGGAGTGAAGCTCTATTTACAGCTTAGCACAATATACAAGCAGATATATACACTATATACAGGAATATTTACAGAAATATACAAGTTAAAGGTAATACAGAAACACAACACCCCTCCCAGAGATCAGAGACCCCAGGAGGGGCTTCCAACCACCCTTCCACCTTCTCCCCACCCCTATACCTTACCCCAAGGTTTGCCTTACATGCAAGGTGAGCTTGGAGGATCGGCTAGGGGGGTTAGAAGAAAAGTGGTTAGTGAGGTTACTCAGCAGAGAGGAAAAAAAGCCAGAAGCTGCTAGACCGAGACGCTGTGCCCCAGAGACTCTGTTATCTATGTTGTGAGTACTTAAACATCTCAGCAAGCCCATGAGTGAAGTAGACATCACCATTGTTTTTCTCTTCACAACCTATAGTATTTCTTCATTAAAATACTCCAGTTAGCCTCAAGCCAGCACAGAGAAACAAGACCAAATTGTAATGATCCATGCTTAGAAAATACAAGGAAAAATGGAGCTTGTAATTAAAGTCTTTTTATCCAAGTGTATGCCAGCATGTTACGCAGGCTCTGATTAGGTTCACATATGCTGTGAATCCTGAAAAAAAACAAGTTTTACTGTTAATATTTTGTCTTGGTCAGTAGAGGTGGTACCCTGCAGAGGCAGCTCAGGACAGGGTCACCCAAGGATCTGTTATCATTGAACATGATTTGACTGCATTATCATTGTATTTCATCTTACGGGAGAGCCAGCAATGGTGCTGTATGGTTAGCAAATTACGTGTTTTATGGGATGCAAGATCATAAGAAAAGTAAGATAGCTTCACACTAGAATCTGAGTATTGCTTGGGCAAGGAGAAAAGGACAGTCTGCTTAGAAAAGTGCTGATGATCAACTTAGAGGTTGGCTAACCATGTGAGCAGTCACAAGCTGCTTATTCTTGGCTAGGCAGTAATTAGTGTCTCCAGAGCAGGCAGGGGCAGTAAGTGTTCTGATGGGAAGAAAGTGAATCTCATTTCTGACTAATGACTGAGGAAATCCTCAGGGTGGAAGAATGTATTAATCTAATTGGGACCTTAAGCAGTGGCAGGCTGTACAGCCTGTATAGCCCAGGTCCTAGCCTGGGTGAATCAACCTGCTGAAACAAAGAAATCATTGGTAACAAGTTGATCGTGATGGGGATTAGGCAAATATCTGTAGTTTGTTACTGAGATGCAGAGATGGAGAGCAAGGTTCAAGGTCTTTTTAATCTGGTTCTTGAGATGATGTGTTTACCTTGTGTGTTTATTTTCAGATATTTATATGTAAATGTTTTTGTTGCTTTAGTCAGATGTGTTAGGAACGATTTCAGGAACAATATGTACCAAATCTGTAGCCATGATGACCCTTTAGGACAAGATGTTGAGGCCTTTCAGATGTTCCTTGCCTTCTGATGCACTCCTCCAGGATGTTATTAGTAATGCAGCACACCACTGATAAACTGCATAGATTGACAGGAGATTTAATTCTCAACACCTGTATCCAGGGAAAAGCACTCAAATCCCAAGGGTATTTACAACACCTATTATGACACCTGACTTTTATTGCTTCCTACAAAAAAAAAACAAAACCAAAAATAAACCAAACCAAACCAACAAAAACAAACAGATGCTTTCCAATTTAAACTTCTGTGATGCCATGATTAAAAATGGCAGAACTGGTCTTTGATTTCAGCAGTCCATGGATTCCTGCTGAATGTAAATTAATTGTAATGCTAAATAGGAAATCTTATATTCTAACAGTGTAATGCAAAGATGAGATAAAAGAGAGGCTATTTAGTATAAGTAGTTTTGTATTCTTGACATAGCTCTGAGTTTATTACTTTATGATGAGTACCCAATACCCATATCTGAGTGTATATCTCAGATGGAAAATACTGCACATTTGTGCTGTATTGATTTGTTCTGTAAGCACTTGCTTTTTATTCTCATATCAATAACTTCTGGACAAGGGCATCGAGACAGTCATCAGCAAGTTTGCAGATGACACCAAGCTGGGGGCAGATGTTGGTGGGTTGGAGGGCAGAAGGGCTCTGCAGCAGGACCTCGAGTGCCTGGACAGATGGGCAGAGTCCAATGGGATGGCTTTCAACAAATCCAAGTGCCGGGGGCTGCACTTTGGCCACAACAACCCCATGCAGAGCTACAGGCTGGGGTCGGAGTGGCTGGAGAGCAGCCAAACAGAAAGGGATCTGGGGGTGCTGATTGACACCCGCCTAAACATGAGCCAGCAGTGTGCCCAGGTGGCCAAGAAGGCCAATGGCATCCTGGCCTGCATCAGGAATAGTGTGGCCAGCAGGAGCAGGGAGGTCATTCTCCCCCTGTACTCTGCACTGGTTAGGCCACACCTTGAGTACTGTGTCCAGTTCTGGGCCCCTCAATTTAAGAAGGACATTGAGGTGCTTGAGCGTGTCCAGAGAAGGGCAACGAGGCTGGTGAGAGGCCTCGAGCACAAGCCCTATGAGGAGAGGCTGAGGGAGCTGGGATTGTTTAGCCTGGAGAAGAGGAGGCTCAGGGGAGACCTTCTTGCTGTCTACAACTACCTGAAGGGTGGTTGTGGCCAGCAGGAGGTTGCTTTCTTCTCTCAGGCAACCAGCACCAGAACAAGAGGACACAGTCTCAAGCTGTGCTAGGGCAAGTTTAGGCTCGAGGTGAGGAGAAAGTTCTTCACTGAGAGAGTCATTCACTACTGGAATGGGCTGCCCAGGGAGGTGGTGGAGTCACCGTCCCTGGAGGTGTTCAAGGCACGTTTGGATGTGGCACTTGGTGCCATGGTCTAGTCTCGAGGTCTGTGGTAATGGGTTGGACTTGATGATCTTTGAGATCTCTTCCAACCTTGCTTATACTGTGATACTGTGAACTTTACAAGGGTGGGTTGCTACTTACCAGTGGATGCAACGATGCAGTGGGTGGTGACAGCTGTTGTGCGTCTCACAGAATCTTGTGTCAGACACTGGAGTTGGGTAAACAGTGGGAAAAATAATTGTATTTGGTTCTCTACATGGAACTTAACTGTGATCCATGATTATTAGTACATCCACTTGGAATGCCTTGGAAGACCTTTTTCTGATGTAAATGCAGTTCAGACTGTTAAGTAAGTGATTCCCTCTGCACCAAACTGTTTGCCAAGCAGGTTCTTGGGCTGCTGGGGTGCTTTTGGAATGAGCTGGCTGAACCACAGCTGGGAGGATGACACGTCTGGCCATGTGCTCTTGCTGCTGCTTTTGGTGTTTGAATGCCCTGTGAGTTGATTAAACTTGCAAAACCAGCTAAAAAACCAAGTGCAGCAAAAGTGGAATAGCTGTTTACAGGCATCATGCATTGGACTGCTCTGTTGCAGTGCCAGAAATTTTGCGAGGGTGAAGCAAAGGGAGCATGGTGGGGAATGCATCAACAAAAGGATGGGCAGTGAGACCTCCCTGCCTGAGGAGCTGTTAATTTTTCTCAGCTGTTTTGTGAAGCCATGCCTTTGGGAGGAGATCAGGACCACAATTTCTTATCTTGATAGTATTTTAAAGTGTAACTCACAGATTCTTTAACTTGTTCATTAACTCAGGCTTTTCCAAGCTTTTCTGGTTATTTAAACTAATTAGGTCACTTTTTAGAACTACTTTTTTTTTTTTAATTATTATTTATTTTTTTGGTGAAGGCCAAAAAAGCCAATGCCTGGTACAGGTTTTTCTCCATCTTTGTTCTTCTCTGGTAAGTAGCAATCCATACTTCTTGTTTTCACTTCAGTTGAATAGTGTTTGGCAATTCAAAACAGATTTGCAGTCTGACTTGTGTAGCTGGTACTCTGCTATTATGCATAGAGATACAGTATGCATCTGTGACCCACAGTTTCTGGCTCAAGTACCAGCTGTGGCTTAACACATGTTCTTATTAGCAGGTAGGGAGTGTGTAGGAAGGATCCAGCCCTAGCAGGATAGCAGAACATAGGTGTAAGTATTTCCAGCTCTTCTCCATGCTCCTTCCAATAAAGGTCTTCCCCTTTCCTTTTTGTTTTATTTTGTTTTGTTCTGTAGGAGGTGGGGGTGGGAAGGGAGATGGCTAGGGGCATATGATGGGACTCTTTAGTCTTTATGCTAAAAATTCTCATCCAGCTCTGGAGAAGTGTAGTAGTAGTTGGATGACTTTTTAGAGGTAATATATGTTTAGAACAGGCAGTGCTGTCTCAAGGTGGAAACCTGGGGATTTGATCAGAGAGCCTGAAAATTGTGGAAAACTAAAACATCAGTTCTTGCTCTGTAGAGTTTATTAATAAGAAACAAGAAAAGCAACAAACATAATATTTGCAGCAAGTTACAGGAAGAATTAATAACATAAAAATGTCAAGCATCTAGTCAGTCATGACTGTTTGCTATGATAGATCTGATCTTCCTCATGTGGGGAAAAAGGCTTCCTCTAACATTCCCAAACTCCAAACAATGATACCTCACTTGTCCCTTTTCCCTACTACCTCCTGTAAACAAGATCACAGCTGAAGTTATTTGGCAGTGATTATATATTAAAAATTATAATTTAAAATGCAAATTAAAATCTCCTCTGGTTTATAATTAGGAGAAGTGAAAGAGTGAAATCGATATACTAAGGACCTGGTTTCTTAAAACATCCATGGAGTCTAAAAAAAGTGTCCCATGGTTGCAGGAATATAGACATGTATCTATCCAGCTGTTTAATTTCAGCACCATGGTTGCAAAATAAATACTTGCTACAGAAGCTTGCAAAGATAAACCCATTTCACTAAAAAAAAAACCCAAAACTTTACTGCCAGTAAGAGGCTGACAAGTTAAAACACTTGAAGTAAAAAATTGTTGTCAGTAAATCACCACTATCAAGTAGCTACCATTCCCAGCAGAAGTTTTTGTGTGTACTTTCTTCTGAGGCCAGCAGAAGTAAAATACTTGAATTTACAACTGATAAAGCAGTTTAAAAGATTTGTAATCTGAGAAAAATTCTTCATTGGATTACATATTTCAGTCCTATTTTTGCTTCAGGCACGTTGAAGACAGCAGAAGACTCCAGCAGAACGCCTGTGCCAAAGCGGCCTGGTAGCCTAGACTGAAACTTTTGCAATGCCACTTGGATAAGTGATGAAGCTTAATTCTATTTCAGGACTCCAGTTTTTATTTTTATAATTCCTGATGAGCAGTGACTTCTAGTAGGGTGCCTTAATTTTAATCTATTAAATTCTTTAGATGCCTGAAATATCACATACTATCTGGTGCTCCTTCTGGTCTGTGTAATACAGTCAAGAGGGGAAGATGAAGAAGGAAGAATTTTAATCCATGATTGATTGAAGCAATTCAACCTTTTCTTCCTAAAACTTCCTAAAAACATCCTAAAACTTCCTAATCTGACATCTGTGTTGAAAATAATCTCATTTGGAGAAACCAGTGTGACTTACACCCCGGCAGGGAAGAAGTATGACTGTACTTGAAGTACTCACCCCTCAACAGAAAACTGCAGAGCCCTGGGGCCTGATTATTGCTTAACTTCTGACAACCAAGTCCTTTGGTGAGTGTGAGACCTTGAACTTGTTGCATTCATCTTTTCTTTCTCTGGTATTTTTTTGCCACAGTGGCAACAGGGCCCTTGACTGTACCATCTTGCCTGTTACCTGCCCCTCTGGTGGGAAAGATTTCACCTTCCATGGAGATAAACTCCTGGAAGCTGTGCCATCAAGTTTCAAAAGCACAAGAAGGTATCCACTTTCAAAGATTGCCTTGCTCTGAACATGATTTGGGATGTAATGACCTGTAGGATCACTTCCAACTTGAATTGTTTAGTGTTTCTTGCACAAATTCTCAGCCATGTGTCAGACTTGTCATCAGTGCAACTTATTCTCTCATCTGTATTTGTGGCTGATGCAACAGGATTTCTTGTTGCTGGGCTTACTGTTAACAGACTTGTGCCTTCTGACAAAGTCTTTGGTGCACTGTGTACTTCTGAAGTTCTTCATGGTTACTCTTCCTCCAACCTACCTTGCCTCCAACTGTGGGAGATCAGCAGTGATCACCTCTAATTTCAGCTTAAGGAATCCAAGCTAAATACTCTCTTTGGTTGCACATCCTGGCTTGTAGAATACATAAAAAATGCTCATCTATGATTTTACGTAATCTTCCAGATTATGTAAGCACCTGGGGTGCTTTTTAAAAGAACGTGATGACAGTATGAAATTTTAAATGATGTAAAATAAACTATGTCCTTCAAAGTTATCCTCTCCAAATCTATGATTCTTTACAAATACATCTAACCAGGAGATAATTTTTACTGCTGAACTACAGCTTATAGAATCAGAAACTTGCAGGCTGATAATAGATGGAAGAGCAATGGTGAATTGTTTTTGTGGAAAAAGCCAAAATTAAAAACCAAATCAACGAACCCTAAACAAATGGAAGTTTTTCTTCTTACTGAGAGCTCTATGGGTTTAAACTGGCAGAGGGAAGATTTAGACTGCATGTTAGGAGGAAGTTCTTTCC
Source organism: Ramphastos sulfuratus (assembly GCA_013399055.1). NCBI lineage: Eukaryota > Metazoa > Chordata > Aves > Piciformes > Ramphastidae > Ramphastos > Ramphastos sulfuratus. The sequence continues at coordinate 25,451 of WBNM01014090.1, forward strand.
AGTGAGGGTGGTGAGGCACAGGTTGCCCAGGGAGGTTGTGGCTGCTCCCTGCCTGGAGGTGTTCAAGGCCAGGTTGGACGAGACCTTGAGTAACCTGTGCTAGTGGGAGGTGTCCCTGCCTATGGCAGGGGGTTGGAACTAGATGATCCTTGAGGTCTCCTTGCAACCTTGCCATTCTATGATTCTGTGATTCTAGAAAATAACCATACAAAAATTCCTCTGCCACTTCAGTTAAGAAGTCTAAGGTGTCTGAATCTGACACGGCATAAGTAACACCTTAGTACTTCAGTGTTTCTCTGCCTCCTGCTTTTGCGCAATCATTACGCAAGGCCTTGTGTTTAGCAAAAGGCAATGGTTCTTGGAAAATGTTTCTAACAAAAAACAATTGTCAAGTGAAAGCATAATTAATATATTTAAAGCACTTTCCCTTTTTCAAATACTTCAGATGCTTCAGGTTCTCAAACAGGAACTATACTTCTTGCTGTAATTAAGAAGAGATGATTCTTCCAACTTGCATAACTATTCTTTATTAAGAATTATCCAACTCACTGTAACTAATTTAAGAGGATGCTACTTTGATAAAGGGGGGGAAAAAAGCCCAAATAAATTATTCTAATGCTGATATCCCAATAATGGAATATCATCTACTAAGTCAGTAAACCGTATGCTCATTTTTGGTCTCAGTTTTTGCTGTGTACAGTCCTACTAGTGCTAAAATGTCAGTAGTTCATGAAAACAGACTGAGTTTAGGATGCTAATGCTTAGAAAAATAACACCATGAGTCAAAGCCTTGTTAAGTTATGCACGAATGCCAGTGGCTCCTGCCAGTGCAGTAATTAGTGGTGTGCGGTCAAACATAATGCCATGCTTTGCTTAGTTCATTTTGCTTTCTCAGCTGTGAAAATTAGAAATGCCACTTTAATTTCAGAGCTGTGGACTGAATAACGGGGGACTCTGCCCAGCTGTACATGTCTTTGTAGTGCATATTCTCCATAGAAATAGATTTGCAGTAATTTTGCAGTGTAAATGTTCACCAGTGAAATATAATAAAGCAGTTACTTGATGTAGATAGAATCATAGAATGGTAAGGTTGGAAGGGACCTCAAGAATCATCTCGTTCCAACCCCCTGCCATAGGCAGGGACACCTCCCACTAGTACAGGTCACTCAAGGCCTTGTCCAACCTGGCCTTGAACACCTCCAGACAGGGAGCAGCCACAACCTCCCTGGGCAACCTGTGCCAGTGTCTCACCACCTTCACTGCAAAGAACTTCCTCCTAACATCCAGTGTAAATCTCCCCTTTGCCAGTTTAGACCCATTGCCCCTAGTCCTGTCATTACAAGACCTTGTAAATAATCCCTCCCCAGCCTTCCTGTAGGCCCCCTTCAGATACTGGAAGGCTATTATAAGGTCTCCTGGAAGTCTTCTCTTCTCTAGGCTGAAGATCCCCAACTCTCTGAGCCTGTCCTCATAGGAGAGCTGCTCCAGCCCTCTGATCATCTTCATGGCCCTCCTCTGGACCTGTTCCAACACTTCCATGTCCTTCCTGTGCTGGGGGCTCCAGAACTGTACACAGTACTCCAGATTATTTGGAGCTGCTGATGGTATTGAAAGTTATTATTTGCATGCACCTTGAGAGGTGTAAACAAAATTAAAATCCAATACTATGTTAGGCTATTTTAAGTGTCTGAATCAAATTTCAATGCTAGAGCAAGGCTTTGGTCCTGGATATGTTATTTATAAGTTAGATAAAAAAGCATCTGGAAAAATGCTAAATAGCAAAACCAAGTGGGCATTACTTCATAAAAGGTAAAAAAGTCTCTGGTATATTTATTTTCAGGGAAATTATGCAAAATACATATGGGGAAAGTTACAGATGTATCATTCTTGGATTTCTAAATAGCTTTTGTCAAAGTCCAGTACCATGGCCCGACTGGATCAGCGTAGTCCATGTCTCCCCTATCTTAATCCATATATCCAAACAAGGGAAAAACTTGCCTGGAGACAAAGAAAATTGTATAAAGTGGATTAAATGAAAGTGTCATACGCATGACAGCAGAGTCCCAGCCAGAGGAGTCACTCTTCATGATTGTGTTCCCTCCAGGAAACAAGATGATATGGCAATGTTTCTCCATCTGCTTTATGCCACAGGTTGCTCCAGAAAGGCCCCAGACAAATCCACTTGTCATCACTCCCCATGTTCCTCTGAGTGACACTTCTGTGCCTAGGATGTGATGCTTCAGCAGTGTTAACAGTTGGCCCGTGGAAGCCCTTCATGGAATTGTAAGCATCCTCAGGAGGCTGGGTGGAATGTCTGAAAGCCCTGCAAGCCACTAGCATCAGCAGACCTCACTATGCAGTTTCCAGGGAGGGTGGAATCACTTATTTTATAACTGACCAGTACAAAAACAGTTGGTGTGAAGCTGGGATGGTGAGGTGAATATGCATTCTTTTCATTGTGAAAAAGGAGGGGAAAAAAAAAATTAGTCCTGTGGTAGATGTTAAAAAAAAAAAAACAAGTTAAAAGGAGAAAAAAAGTAAAAAACAAAAAGAAAAAAAGGTAAAACATTTCACCTGAAGTACTGTTCCATGAGAACATGTTGCCCAGAGGGCAGCTCCCATAGGCATTCCTCTTGGGATGCTTATTCCTCAGTGAGATTGAGGTCATGCGAGAGCAATAACTAATTCTACATTTTCCCACTTGCCTCGGGCCTTACTGACTATGTGCAGTCAGAGCAAGGAAATCTCTCAAACAAGCCTGCATGAAAGGTATGTACAGCTCTCAGGAGAAGAACAGAAATTCCTCATTTGCTTGAGACACCTGCCCTGGGCAACTTAATAAAATCAACCTGAAAATGTAGTCAGTGATTCTGTGTCAAGGGGTTCACCTGACGTGTGTTGTGGTAAGCCTAAGCAGCCCAAAATTGGCTTATACATGTCCTGGCTTGCCCAGACATGTTTTTGTGCTCTCCCCCCCCATCTGCTATGGGGAGAAGCAACTGTGGGAAAGAGGACAAAGACCCTGGAGCCACTGCGTGTAAGGACTGTGGCTTGCCCAGACATGTTCCCCTGCGCCCCCTCCTCTTGTGCTGGGGGAAGCAACCACGGGAAAGGAAAACCAAAGCCCTGGCTTCACCTGATATGGTCAAGCTCTGCAAGGTGCCATCCTGATGCCTAATCTATGTCCAAAGGCCCATTAGTCTTGGGCTGTAGTGATAAAAAGGGATGAGCAGGTAACACAAGGTGCTCTCTGCCATTGTATTCATGTCTGCTGCTGCTGCCTCATTGCATCCTGAACTGCCTGGAAACTCCACTGCCTTGAGCTTTTACCAGAAACAGGCTCTAAATGCCTGCAGGCGATCAGCCTGCACAGCCAGCATGACATTGTGCTGAGACTGCACATCGCATTGCATCCTGCCTGCCCCTCTGTGAGGCTTCTGCTGAATCTGGAATCAAGAGGAACCAGGTCAGAGACTGTGCCACACTCCCATCTGCCTGAGAAAAGAGCCTGGGAAAACTCCAAAGCCTCTAACGGCTTTGAGACCACCAACAGCAACCCTGCCACGTGGTTTGGGTACTGTGCGATAATACTTTGTGAGTAAATACATAAAGCCTCTTGTAATTAACTAATTGCCTTCTGCCATAGGCAGAAAGGAGCACCTTGAGTCCATCTAGTGGCTAAGCAGGATAACAAACTGCAAGTGGTGTAGTGACTACAAGAACCTTCTCTTCCAGTATAACGTTTGCGTTTGCTAGGTACCTCTTAAAGTGTTCCAGTTTTGCCTGTTCCCTGTATGTATGAATTTCCCAACTGTGTGTTTTGAACCTTGTCAATAAGTTTTCTGGCAAGATTTAATGTTAATAAAAAATTTTCATAGTTATTAACAATCTTCGCCTGGATATCAAAATTAATATTGATTATTAATTTTGCATCATTCATAACAACATGTAGCAACCTCAGAGAGTAAAATGTCTAAATAGATTTGAGGGACATAAGTTTTTTCTTTGGAAAGCAGTATTGCTACTTTTATGAGTTGAAAGAGATTTCAAAGCAGGGCTGGGTGATTTTTACTGGTGTTTCTGATGTTCCAGTCTGTTCCCCAGTAAGGGAGTTGTGACTGTTGCCTTTCTAAGAAAATTTCTGACTAGAGGGCACATGCTGAAGAACATTAGCAGACAACCAACCAAGTCCTGACCTGCATCAAGAGAAGCAGGGAGAGGGAGGTGGTTCTGCCCCTTTACTTTGCTCTCGTCAGACCCCATTTGGAGTACTGTGTACAGTTCTGGAGCCCCCAGCACAGGAAGGACATGGAACTGTTGGAGTGCGTCCAGAGGAGGGCCACGAAGATGATCAGAGGGCTGCAGCAGCTCTGCTATGAGCACAGGCTATGAGATTTGGGGCCCTTCAGCCTGGAGAAGAGAAGGCTTCCAGGAGACCTTAGAGTAGCCTTCCAGTATCTGAAGGGGGCCTACAGGAAGGCTGGGGAGGGACTATTTACAAGGTTTACAAGGTAATGACAGGATTAGGGGCAATGGGTTTAAACTGGAAGAGGGTAGATTTAAACTGGATGTTAGGAAGAAGTTCTTTCCAGTGAGGATGGTGAGGCACTGGCACAGGTTGTCCAGGGAGGTTGTGGCTGCTCCCTCCCTGGAGGTGTTCAAGACCAGGTTGGATGAGGCCTTGAGTGACCTGTTCTAGTGGGAAGTGTCCCTGCCTATGGCAGGGGCTTGGAACTAGATGATCTTTGAGGTTCCTTCCAACCTAAACCACTCTATGATTCTATGATTAGCTCTGCTGAGGGGAACGTGAGCAGCATCTTCAGCCCCCATGCTCTCATTGGGAGGGTCTGCTTGGCCAGGGGAATCAGATCAGCATTGTTGCTTCTTACTTGCTTTCTCTACAAGGAACAACAGCGTGCTACTCATTTAATGACTTTTGTGTGCTGTGCTTCTTGTGTAGTTTTCACTCTCTATAAGTTTATTCTCCAGTATCTTTTAAAATTGTCATAAACTCTGTGGCTTGTTCTGATTTGGAGATGAATTATACTGTGAGATGCAGCGAATGATTCCACTGCTACTAAGGAGTGATGATTCACGTTGCAGTGTGTCATGAGTGCAATGTGTCTGCTAATCCTAATCTCATGTCTCAAGTAAACATGACATTCCACAATCACATGCCTAAGATAAAAATAGACGTGTGAGTAGGGTCGAAACAACGATCCTCAGTAATGCCACTCGTGCTGGAGACAGTAAATTCGAGTTCTGCCATCAAGAAGAAAGGAGGATCTGGGTGACTCCTTCAATTTTCTTGAGAGGGACTTATTCTTACTAGTTGGGACTTCATTCCAGATATAGAGGGAAGTTTCTAATTATCTGGGGAAGATGAGTAAGAAGATCCCTCCCCAGCCCATATTAATTTATGCAAAATTTGTTCACTGATAGCTAATGACTCAGTATATGTGAGGCAATATGTGTGAAGCAACATGCCACTATTTAACAAAATATTTACCAAAACAATGCAGAACTTGCAGGAAAAAAATGTTGTCACCGTGCACAGGCTCCACACTTTTCTGACTGTTTCTTTGTGAGCCATTAAAAATACTCATTTGCAGTTTGAAGTTTTGCCCCTTTGTTTGACCCTGTCTGGTGCATCTGACTGGGTAAAACTCAGTTTATTTATATTTAACATAGTTTTTGTATTTTACCATTCTGTATGGCCACAGAGACTTGACAACTATTTAAAAAAAAATCTTTGTAGTTGCTCTAAATATATTAATATGTAAACAAAATGTGCGATGCATTAAAGGACTAGTCTGACAAATGTCTTCTTAAGCCATCATGACAAAACATTAAAATAACTACTTTGTTCTTTAAAAATATCCCAAGGTTATAAATTACCCCATCAGAAGGCTTTACTGTCTTTCACCCAACAAAGAATCACAGATGCCTTCTTCAGCGTCGAAACTAGATGCTGTTGTGCAAACTTCCAAAGCTTCCAAGCCAGCTTCATTTATCTCCCCAGTTTATTCAAAACTCCTTGCATGATAAACATAGCTAACTTTAATCATTCTAGTTAAAAGTGTTATGGCACCCTAAGCAGAAGGGAAAAGCTGGGATTTTAGAGTGGTTGCAAAGAGTAGGAGAGAATAAAGATTTGTTAGGCAGCTTTAAGAGAATTTGAAAAATAATGAAAATGAGCATCCTGGTTGAAAGCCAAACTCTAGTTATTTTAAAGTATTAGTAATGGGCATAAATTATTATGCAGTCACAATTGAGTAACATGAAATAATCTTCAGTATTCACCAGAAGCTGAATGGTGATATATCTTCATCATTGCATTATTGTAGCACTCAGGATAAAATGCTGTGTGCAGGATGTTCCCTAACTATCCACATTGGTTTTTTTTTTTTTTTTTTCCTTTTCAGATCTTGGGATTCTCAGTAGATTTAAAATGAGACATAGAGTTCAGAAGGCACTAGAGAGAACTTCTTTGAAATATTTAATTTTTCTAACATCTAGTTCTCCTTTGTTAGTATTATATTTTAACAGAGAATAGTTTCCTGAATTAACTTGAAAGACATGATAAAGATTAGTGGGAAATTGAACACATAACACTTTAGAAACTTAGGTCTATTTTATATTTTCCATTTATTATTTGGTATGTAAATTCAAGAGCTGTCCTCTGTGGTGATGTTATGCTTTGCCTTTTTTCCCCCACCTTGCCTCCCCTTGCCTCCTCTTGCCTCCCCTTGCCTCCCCTCTCTCCTTCTCTCCCCTCTCTCCTTCTCTCCCCTCTCTCCTTCTTTCCCCTCTCTCCTTCCCTCCCCTCTCTCCTTCCCTCCCTTCTCTTCCTTCCCTCCCTTCTCTTCCTTCCCTCCCTTCTCTTCCTTCCCTCCCTTCTCTTCCTTCCCTCCCTTCTCTTCCTTCCCTCCCTTCTCTTCCTTCCCTCCCTTCTCTTCCTTCCCTCCCTTCTCTTCCTTCCCTCCCTTCTCTTCCTTCCCTCCCTTCTCTTCCTTCCCTCCCTTCTCTTCCTTCCCTCCCTTCTCTTCCTTCCCTCCCTTCTCTTCNCTCCTTCCCCTCCTTCCCCTCCTTTCCCTTCCTCTCCCTTCCCTCCCTCCTTCCTTCCTCCCTCCCTTTAAAAAAACGCAGAGAAATGGGACTTTTCTTTTGAATAATCAAGAATATTTTCAGGCTGCAAAGCCATGAAGAGAATTTTTAATAATGAACACCTCAGCTTGATGCAATTATTTTCTGAGAATAATTTCAGTTTCTATGTCAGTAAACCCACTTTTTACAATATACAGATGTTTGATGGTATAGCACCAAAAATAGACAACCTCACATAGTTTTCATTTTTTAATAATGATTCAAGCTCAGGCACCAAAAGCCCTATAGACTTTGATAGCTGAAATGCAAAGGGCCTCAGTGAATGGAAGGCTGTATTTTTAAGGCTCCAAAGGCCAGATGACTCATTTGACATGTAACTTCCATCAAAGTATGCTGACCTCCTTGTTACTGTCACAAACTCTGGCAATTGTGTGCTATGCACTAAGTAAGATTGGTGAATAGAGCAGTATTTATTTCTCATGCCTTAAAGGTAATACTGTTGAATGTGTTTCTGACTTGTATTTCTGTTTTTTAAGTTGTAATTTCTTGGGAGGGAGAGCCCAGTAATCAATTTAGACTCAGCTCAGTGTCTAAATTCCTCAGGGATCTGTGTTGGGACCACTTCTTTTTAACATCTTTATTGACGACCTTGATTCAGACACAGTGTCAGCAGTAAGTTTGCAGCTGACACCAAGTTAGGTGGCAGTGTTGATTTGAATGAGGGTAGAGAGGCTCTTCAGAGGGACTAGATCAATGGTCCAACATTGATGGGGTGAGTTCCAACAAGGCCAAATGCCAGGTCCTGCGCTTGGGTCACAACAACCCCAAGCAATGCTACAGGCTTGGGGCAGTGTGGCTGGAGAGCTGCCTGGCAGAAAGGGATCTGGGGGCTGTAATAGGCAGGCAGCTGAATATGAGCCAGCAGTGTGACCAGGTGGGCAAGAAGGCCATTGGCATCCTGGCTTGTATTAAAAATGCTGTGTCCAGCAGGAGTAGGGAAGTGATTGTCCCCTTGGAGTCAGCTTTGGTGAGGCCACACCTCGAGCATTGTGTTCAGTTTTGGGCACCTCAATAGAAGAGAGATGTGGAGGTGCTGGAAAGGGTCCAAAGGAGGGCAATGAAGCTGGTGAAGGGCCTGGAGAATAAATCTTATGAGGAGTGACTGAGTGAGCTGGAGATGGTTTGTTTGAAAAAGAGGAAGCTGAGGGGAGACCTCATTGCTGTCTACAACTACCTGAAGGGACATTGTGGAGAGGCTGCTGCTGGGCTCTTCTCACAAGTAATTGGAGAGAGAACAAGGGGAAATGGCCTTAAGCTGAGACTGGAGAGGTTTAGACTGGACATTAGTTTTTCACAGAGTGGTCAGGCACTGGAATGAGCTGCCCAGAGAGATGGCTGAGTCACTGACCCTGGATGTATTTAAGGGTCGTTCAGATGTGGTGCTTAGGGATATGGTTTAAGGTGAATCTTATAGAGTAGGCTTATAGCTTGAACTTGGTGGTCCTGAGGGGCTTTTCCAACCTGGATGTTTCTGTGATTCTGTAAATTGTGAAAATCATAAGGAGATAAAAAAGAGTCCCTTATCTAGATGCCGTTAGCAAAATGCTGTTTGCTGTCAGCTGCATATGTACACCTTAACCACAGCTGTGTTTTCTAAAGCATTGTATAATACTTTTTTCATCTGCTTTGAAATAATTTGTTGAAGGCAAAAATTACTTAATTGGAGCTGGTACAATCAAGATAGGCATGAAGATAAGTATTAACTTGCTTTTAAATTGCAGTTAAAACAAGGGAAACGTGATTATATCTGCAAAAAGATTCGGTCTTGGATTTGATTCTGGTCTCTTAGTGAAAGAAAAAAAAATACTCAACAGAAGAGGAAAACCACTCCAAACAATTTAAGGACACATCAACATTTTCTTCTCCAGTGTTCAGTGGAGTGATGTCTTTCTTAAATAGTGTAGTGGGATCATCAGAAACAGCATCAGTACGGTGTGAAGCTTTGCAAGGCAGGCATCCATGTAGTAAGGGAATTCAAGAAATGGCCTTGCAATTCATTCAGGACATTGGTTCATAATAAATGCACATGGTTCAAATGAACAAGAAAGAAATAAGTATACAGTGAAACTGGCCAATTTGGGTTTGTATTTTAGTGGCTTTAAAATACTGGAATTATATGTAATCATGCTGTGAAGTTGTATCATAGAAATTATGTGCAATCATATTACTTTATAATAGATTTAATAATTGCAAGAGAGATAAGATTTGCTTGCAGGTCCTTTTGATGTAATCTAATACAGAGCTCTTATTAGGCTATGTTCCATGGGGAAGAAATTTAGATGATGTTCCTAACTCAAATGACTGAAGAAACCTACTTGTCTTTGATAATTAGTTGCTGTGAATGTGAAGCACTAATATAATGTTGGGTGCTCAGCCTGGAAGGAAAAAGCAACCAAAAATACAGATTATAAAATAGTGGCAGACAGGCTTGGTGAGCAGGTGTGTGTGTTCTGTCTTGAGATCAGGGAGGAAGTAGAGCATGCTGGGGCAAATCCTCAGAGCTGAATGGAGGATTCATAGCATCTGAGGCAGACCTGAGAATGGTCAGTTAGGGTAATAGTCAAGGTGCTATCAGGAGCAGCTGCACGGGTCAGATTCATGCAATGTGATCTCAGCCCTGAAAGAACATTGTGGCCCAAGTATGATGTTCATCATCACCTGTTCCATCCCTTTCCTGCTGCCTGTGTGTCAGGAGAGAGTAGGTGAGTTGGGCAACAGATGAACCTTTTTCTACTGAACTCTTTGTCCTTGAATCCTTACAAAGGACGTTGTCTATTTACATGTCTGCAAAGAGGTCTTGTCTATGGGACCATCTGTGAGACTCTGTGAGAACTCAAACTACAACCCATTGTATTTGCTGAAGTTTGAAACATTAACCTTTTGCTTGAAAAAGTCATGTTGGACAGCTTTTGGAAGGGAAGGGGATTTTAGGGAAAAAAAAATCAACAGAAGCTGTTCAGCTGCCTGTGGAAATGGGACTGGAGGAATGATATGGTATTTGGCTTACAGCCGGTGGGAAAAACAGCTAAGGATTGTTTCATGTTGCATATGTACATGCAGTGTAAACACTGGCTGCAAAAGGGATGCTAATTTAGGCATTTTCTAACTTCTAAGTGCTTAACTTTTAAACCTTCATATCTTTAAGGAAGATTTTTAATAGTTATATATGTGATAGAGAAGTTTGCCTTCATAAAATCTTGATTAATAGAATACCTCATCAGAAATAAACTGACAAGAACAACCAGCCAGAAAGTAGATAGGCTGTTTGGGCTGTATGCATATTGAATTTCTCTGGAATTACATCACATTTGTGCCTTTGATGAAGGGAGTGGTATATGAAATTCATGTGAAAAGGACAGATTGTGGGAGAAAATGCAAAGATATGTGGGAAATAAGGAGATGTGGAACACAGGTTAAAGAGCTGCATACAAGTCCTGGTCCTCAGAGCACTGCTTGCTGGAAGTCTGAGCTTCCAGACTGTGGTGCAGTAACATATTTTCTTGCAACACTGAAAAGTGATAGCAGCTAATGGGAGAGCCTTCATCACTGGGCTGGTTTGCTCATAGAATCATAGAATGGTAAGGTTGGAAGGAGACCTCAAGGATCATCTAGTTCCAACCCCCTGCCATAGGCAGGGACACCTCCCACTAGCACAGGTTACTGAAGGCCTCATCCAACCTGGCCTTGAACACCTCCAGGGAGGGAGCAGCATCTGGTTTCTATGTTTTAGGAGAAAACAGATGTAAGTAAAAAATGCAATTTTTATTTATTTTTTTAAAATGAAGCTTACTTTTAAGCATAAAATACTACGAAAACGTCATGAAATGCCTGTTTTTCTTGGAGAGGAAAAATTTATTAACTCTTAAAAAAATAGCACGTTTCACCGATCCCTTCATTTCCTACTTACACAGAATTCAAATTTAGTTAGATTATATATGTAGGAAAAAAAAAAAGAAAACTATCTATACATTTTTAATTTTAGAAACAGCAGTATCATTTTAAACTAAGAAACCACCATGACTTTATTGAGGAGAAGGACCTGGGGGTCTGGGGTGATGAAAAGCTCAACATGAGCCTGCAGTGTGCGCGTGCAGCCCAGACAGCAACCGAGTGCTGGGCTGCATCAAGAGCAGTGTGGCCAGCAGGGCAAGGGAGGGGATTCTGCCCCTTTACTCTGCTCTCCTGAGACCTCATCTGGAGTATTGTTTACAGTTCTGGAGCCTCCAACACAAGAAGGACATCAAACTGTTGGTGTGAGTCCAGAGGAGGCCATGAAGATGCTCAGAGGGCTGCAGCAGCTCTCCTTACTACATTGGCATTGGCCTGTCCTCATAGAAGTTTCTGAGCAGTATGAGGTGAACAGCACCCATGACAATTATGTCAAGCTTTCTAATTTCACATTTCTGAAACAAGAAATTCAGCCTGGAGAAGAAAAGGCTTTGAGGAGACCTTATAGTAGCCTTCCAGTATCTGAAGGGGGCCTACAGGAAGGCTGTGGAGGGACTATTTACAAGGTCTTGCAATGACAGGACAAGGGGCAATGGGTTTAAACTGGCAGAGGTAAGATTTAGACTGAATGTTAGGAGGAAATTCGTTCCAGTCAGGGTGGTGAGACACTGGCACAGGTTGTCCAGGGAGGTTGTGGCTGCTCCCTCCCTGGAGGTGTTCAAGGCCAGGTTGGACGAGGCCTTGAGTGTTCTAGTGGGAGGTGTCCCTGCCTATGGCAGAGGGTTGGAACTAGATGATCCTTGAGGTCCCTTCTAACCTTAATATTCTATGATTCTATGATTCTAAGACACTGCTATCCTTGTAATTGCTACCAATAAACTAATGCTATCCATTTAAATATTTGTAGATGTTTATATTTTTATCACAGAAATATATGCTTACTTGGGATCATACACCAAATAATAATGAATATGCAATGTGAAAACATAGCAACAATAATAAAGTACTGAAGAAGTAAAATTATTTAAACATTTTGCTAGAGGTGCCTCTCTGCATAAACAGATGTGCCCACACACACATTATATATAGCAAAGCATTTTTAGTAATACAAGATAGCTCCAAGCCTTATGCTTCCCTTTATAATTATTAAAATGGCCTGTGTATCAAGAGAAGGACAAATTCTATGTGCAAGGAAAAATAATTCTGTGTGAATAAAATACATCTCTTCAGTATAAAAGTCATGCTAGTACTTTTGTTGGTGAAGAGGAAAGAGCACAGCACTCCTATCCTCTTGTAAAAAAAGATTGTTGTATGCATGATTCTAGCCTGACATTATTATCCTCATCTGACATACTTTTATTACTTATGTTGTAAGTTCATCTTAGAAGGTTGTTTGATTCTGCAGTGATTTCAATCTACCTGCTTCACAGTTTAGTTGTATGTAATATCGACCATCATGTTGCTCAGCTATAGTTCATAGAATCATAGAATGGTAAGGTTGGAAGGGACCTCAAGGATCATCTAGTTCCAACCCTCTGCCATAGGCAGGGACACCTCCCACTAGTACAGGTTACTCAAGGCCTTGTCCAACCTGGCCTTGAACACCTCCAGGGAGGGAGCACACAGAAGCCACACAGAAGAGTGTGATACTTTACACTTGTAACTATTACACTAAAATCATTGCTCATAGTGTTGCAAGGCATTACAGTGTAGTAAGTCAATTAAAAACACAAAGAAGCATGATAATAAAATTATTTGGGTTGGAAGGGACCCAAATATCACCTAGTTCTGGCCCCCCTGATAAGCTCTCCCCTCTTTATTAGTTTTGTTACCCTGTGGAAAAGAGCTTTAAAGCTAAGCTGCGACTCTTCTTTCCTTCTCTATGTACCTGAGGCATTTGGGGTTGGTGTATAATCAAGATCACCAGACAGATCTTAATTATTGGTGTACAACCAAGATCACACATCACACTCTGCATCAGGCATTTTTGCTTATGTGATGGGTTATCTAAGTTTTATTAGTCTTACCCTGAGAAACGTGCTACAAAGTGCATTCCTGAAAGGTACTTTATGTTGAGACTGAAACTGGGTTTATACTCATAAGGATATAGAATTATTAAATATTGTTAATAATGCTTTTATTAAAGTTTCTAAAATTGTAAGACTTTGTTATTTGAGGGATTTAGTCAGGTTTATTAAAATGTTTTGAAATTCTTCTAGCTGAGTGAGAAAGTAGAGGTAGAATTCTTGTGAGCTAGACATTAACTGAGCTGTCTTGGTAATGGACTTGTTCTAGTAACTGGTTTGCTTTCATCAGTGTCAGAACTGTATGAAATCTAAGTAGAGGTGGAATTCTTGTGAGCTAGACACTAACTGAGCTGTCTTAGTAATGGACTTGTACTAGTAACTGGTTTGCTTTCATCAGTGTCAGAACTTTATTTATGAAATCTAAGTAGAGGTGGAATTCTTGTGAGCTAGACACTAACTGAGCTGTCTTAGTAATGGACTTGTACTAGTAACTGGTTTGCTTTCATCAGTGTCAGAACTTTATTTATGAAATCTAAGTAGAGGTGGAATTCTTGTGAGCTAGACACTAACTGAGCTGTCTTAGTAATGGACTTGTACTAGTAACTGCTTTTCTTTCATCAGTGTCAGAACTGTATGAAATCTAAGTAGAGGTGGAATTCTTGTGAGCTAGACACTAACTGAGCTGTCTTAGTAATGGACTTGTACTAGTAACTGCTTTTCTTTCATCAGTGTCAGAATTTTATTTATAAAATCTAAAGGATTTTTTCTAAAGACATGAGGAAGCACAGAAAAAAAAGTACTTAGTGCATACATTTGTGAGAGATGCTATCTTTTGGTTGAACTATTTCACACGCTATGTATTTGTTATAGCTTTCATCCACTAATGGCTTACACTGTTTTTTTTCCCCTTTCATACTCTGCATTGCAAGACTATTCTAAGTGGATTGTCTCTGTAGATTCATGTGACCTAGATGGCAATAATTTTGCTATGGGTTTTTATTTTTTTTTTTTTTTTCCCCCTCCCATTTTTTTTTTTTTTGGGGTATCAGCTTTCAGGGGATTGTAAAGATGAGGAAAAAAACCAAAAAACTCAACCAAACAAAAAGACCAAACCAAAACAACTGAGTGTAATTTTTTTTTCCCCATCTGCATTTACAGTCCTGGCAGGAAGAAGTTTATAGCAGAACAGATGGAGCCAATACAAAAACTACATCTGTTAGATTTGTGAAATTATGACAGGGTGCTTAAAGCCCAGTACTATGCAAAAAAGACAAGGACTTATGAAGACAGAGCCTGATGGATAACTGTAGACAAGGAGTGGAAACTTGTTACCCACAGAAGAATGATGAAATCATGAATTGCTGCTCTTTTGGGGCCAGCATTTTGTCTTCATTGTTTCAGTAGCAAAATTCCTCATGTGGAGAGGAGGAGCTGAAGTCTGCTCAGATGATGTCAGGAACAGCTGGAGATGGGCTCTGTGTCTCAGATACTTAAAAAGAGGAAATCAACTTTTTTTTTTTTTTTTCCCCCAAAAAACCCAAAATCTTAAAGGATTTAGAACAGAACAAGAAACAAGATGCTGGTTGTATTGTCCATGTGATCCACGGGTGTAAAGTGTAAAACTGGAAAATCTCTCTTCATTATATTATCCCAAAATGTGCCTTAAGAACATCATATAATTTTTAGGGTGACTGAAAAGTTCAGAATTAAATGAAACCAACTAACCATGTGTTTATGTAAAACAAAACAGAAAAAAATATGGGTAATGATCCAGAATATTTTACTGGACACTGTGCCTACAGATCAAATGAAGGGAGATGTGAAAAGTTGACATAATGTGTAAACAGAGATGTACCAGGGCAGCTGTAAGAAAATACTTCCTCCTTTTTGAAAGAAAATGGGAAAATTCTGTGTGAATTTCCTTTGTCCAAATTTTATTTTGGAATTCTTTTGCACAATCTGGAAACTACACATCCAATATAGCATTGTCATCGTGTAGTATCTGCATAGTAATGTTCCTGACAAATAAAAAATAGGTAGGGTGTGGGTAGTTATATAATACCTAAAATTTTTCTGTGTACTTCTACAGATTTGACATATTAGAGGATAATTCCAGTGACAAATATTATTGAACAAATCAGATAAGAAAATGTCATTTGGCTTTTCTCTTTCCTCTCTAATTTCTTGAATGTGTGTGTTTTCTGGGGTATGTGAAATACAGGTGTGTTGGTCCAAAAGATAGGCATTTGGAAATGCTCTGCAACTTAATTTCAATGTAATCTCTATAGTAATTTGTGAAACAAAGTATAAAAGGTTCTTCTTTGAAGCACATTCAGCTATCTGTAATAATTTCATGTAAAAGAGCATGTGGAAATTTTATCATCTGAAAGATACCTTGGTTTTATTCACAAACTGGGCAGTTTAAATTTTTATAATGTAAGCTTAGAGGTCAAGGAATGTATTAGTAGATGTATTAGAAACTCTTGGGCCACTGTGGTCCACTACGTTGATCTCTCAGCATACATGCAATGATGTTCTGGAGCCCCCAGCACAGGAAGGACATGGAAGTGTTGGAGTGGGTGCAGAGGAGGGCCACAAAGATGCTCAGAGGGCTGGAGCAGCTCTTCTATGAGAACAGGCTACAAGAGTTGGGGCTTTTCAGCCTGGAGAAGAGAAGGCTTCCAGGAGACCTTAGAGTAGTCCTCCAGTATCTGAAGGGGGCCTACAGGAAGGCTGGGGAGGGACTATTGACAAGGTCTTGGAATGACAGGACTAGGGGCAATGGGTTTAAACTGGCAGAGGGAAGATTTAGACTGGATGTCAGGAGGAAGTTCTTTCCAGTGAGGGTGGTGAGACACTGGCACAGGTTGCCCAGGGAGGTTGTGGATGCTCCCTGTCTGGAGGTGTTCAAGGCCAGGTTGGATGAGGCTTGAGTGAGCTGTACTAGTGGGAGGTGTCCCTGCCTATGGCAGGGGCTTGGAACTAGATGATCCTTGAGGTTTCTTCCAACCTTACCATTCTATGATTCTATGATTCTATGTACAAATAGGTTTTAATTTCCTGACATATTATGTATCTGTAAATAAGCAATCTGAATTGTTGATGTTCTTAAAAGAAATGATTTTATCATGGATCATTGACATAAAATTGTAAGGGAGGAGAAGAGTTTGATTTTTTTGCTAGCAAAGAAAAGACAATACAAACTGTGATTAAAATGTATTTCTACCTTCTACCTTTAAATGGAATACCTTATGCTGACCAAGTTTTCACGTATTGTACTTTTAATTCACTTAAGGTCAATGAAGAACCAGAATGAAAAATAAATATGAATCAAAGCAAAGAATTATGTCTGTGGATCCATGTATAATTAATGTGGTATGGAATCTAACATTTCCATGTATTGGCATAGGTGTTAAGATAAAGCAAGTAGTGTTACTGACTTTTGGTACTTCTTCCTCTTTTCAGGATGAAAAGGTCAATAAGCAGACAAGATACATGATAATGTATTTCTAAAGCCAAGAGATCTCCTCAAGCAAAGACATCAAATTTTGTTTTTTGAAGAACATGAGACATAAGCCCAAATATTTCACTAAGTGCTCCCAAGTGTACTTTTGCCCTTCTAAACCACTTGTGAATTTAAAGAAGCTCTGTAGAATTTGAAAGAATAGTTTCAGACTGCTGTTTCTTTTATCATAGAATCACAGAAACATCCAGGTTGGAACAGACTCTCAGGATCACCAAGTCCAACCTATAACCATATTCTACAAGATTGACCTTAAACCATATCCCTAAGCACCACATCTAAACGACCCTTAAACACGTCCAGGGTTGGTGACTCAGCCACCTCCCTGGGCAGCTCATTCCAGTGCCTGACCACTCTGTGAAAAACTTCTTAATGTCCAATCTAAACCCACCCAGTCTCAGCTTAAGGCCATTCCCCCTCGTTCTGTCTCCAATTACTTGTGAGAAGAGCCCAGCAGCAACCTCTCTACAATGTCCCTTCAGGTAGTTACAGACAGCAATGAGGTCTCATCTCAGCCTCCTCTTTTTCAAACTAACCAGCTCCAGCTCCCTCAGTCGCTCCTCTTAAGATTTATTTTCAAGTGTTATTTTCATTGCAGATGTTGAGTAAATAATCTTTATAGATGTAAGTGGTTTTTAAAAAGGTAGTATCTTTTCCTCTCTTGCACCTTTTCTACTGAGTGGATGGTGTCCAGCAGTACCTTGGAAACACATGTACTTGCTCTGTGTTTTAGTGTCTTTGCTAGCATGGGGCTTTCTCCCACCACAGCCTGCCCCAAAGCTCCTCACCAGCAGTTTTGTAAAGGAATAATTCCTCACATCTTTGTTGCATACACGATGCCAGCAACAGTTGAAGGCACAACTTGAAATTCTTACAAGCACTCCATTACCCAAATTACCAGTCAGTGTACTGTTACAGTCTATGATGCCTTCCCTCATGGGAGGAACCAGCTCAGAGCTGTCAGGAGAAGAAACCCAGTAGTTCTTCTGCTAAGTTGTTTTAAGTATACTGTATGCTTTTTTTTCATTTGAGATCAACATGCTGTGACAATTTGTTGATATTCCCAAATACTTGCAAAGTGATAAAGTCCTTTAAAGTTTTTACATCTTTCCCCAAATATGCCTTTTGTTTTGTTTTACAGCCTTGATGATTGAAGCTCACATTTCTGCCTGTATCTCCCACATTACTTTGAATTTTTTATTGTCCTTGGTGTCAGGATGCCATTGTGCCTTTAAACTCAGTTAATGTTCACTTGCCAACGTGTAATTTTGAAGCTTTTTAGAGCCTTTTGAGTATCCTTTTATAGACCTAAACTGTAACACTCTATGAAACAGCTCAACTCCTCAAAGTTGATGGATAGTTACAGTGTTTGTGGTAATGCTGATGATATGGGGCAATATGGTGCTGTCGTGAAATAGTATCTTGAAAAATGTAAAAAGCCTTCTTCCTTCTAATGATGAAAACACTATGAGTGATGTTTGTTTTTCCAATCTCTGATTTGCATTCTCTGGCCTGGCAGTGATTCAGTGCATTATAGCAGATACTTCTAAAATCAGTGAAGCTTGCTTCTAAATGTCTCCAAGAGCATGGAATGATTTTTTTCTCTTTGCTATGATTTGAAAAGAATTGGATGAAATTTGGGATTACATAGACAAAAAAAAATTGTCTGGAGGAGCTTTCCAAGACTGGTAGTGGCTGACTTGAACTGCCAGTATGGTAAGTGGGGAGCAAACACAAAAAAAAAGTCTAAGGCTCTCTGGTGTCTAAGTTGCAGCAATTAAAAAAGGGAGTGAAATAAGAGAAAAAGGAGAAATCTAATAATTACTGAGAACTGAAGGGCATAAAAGGATTGTGTTATTACACCTTACCAGCTAGGTCTGTCCTTGACAATTACGAAGTGAGGCAGGGGAAAGGACTAGGGAAGAGAAGAAAGCTGTATTGAGGCAGTCGTGGGAGGGCAAGGAACTCTACCGCTCTCACTTCTGTGAGGCCATGTGCTGACTGATGTATGGAGGTGAGCAAATGTTGTGATAGGCCTGAGTAGACCAGCTTAGGCTTATACATGCCCAGACATGTTTTTTTGCTCTCCCCCCTTCTATTGTAGGGAGAAGCAACTGCGGGAAAAGGGACAAAGAACCTGGAGCCACTGATTCTAAGGACCCTGGCTTTTCCAGACTTGTTTTGCTCCTGTTTACAACCTGTGGTAGACAAGGTACACACCTTGGCTTGTGCCTGCCTCGTGCAAGGCCTATGTTTTTCCCAAATTTGGGTAAAGCAAGCCTATGGCTTCACCCAATATGATCAGGCTTGGCTAACTGCCTTTCTCATTGGCTATTCTATGTCCAAAGGCCCATTAGTCTCAGGCTGTATTGATAAAAGAGATGAGCAGGTGACACAATGTGCTCTGCTGCTGTATTCGTGCTTGCTTGCTGCTGCCACCATTGCTCTCTGCTTCAGGCAGTGTTCTGCCTGGGGTGCATCCTGAACTGCCTGGAAACTGCCTGCATCAAGTTTACCAGGAACAGGCTCTAAATGTCTCCATGCAATTGGCCTACATAGCCAGTGTGACATTGTGCTAAGACTGCACATTGCAAGACATCCTACCTACACCTGAAAGCTTCCTGCCAAGACGGGAAGTCCTGGAGATACACAGATCATCCAGAGAACCAGGACCAGGTCAGAGACTGTCTGCCTCCTTTTCCCAGCAGCCTGGGAAGTCTGGAAAGAATCAAAAGCCTCAGTGGTTGACAAGACATTGACAGAGTTCCCTGAAAGTGTTTGGGTACTGTCTGAAACTGTAGCTAACCTCCTGAGTTGAGAAATAATATTTGTGAGTAAGTACTTAAGCCTCTTGTAATTCACCATTGCCTTCTGCCATAAGCAGAAAGGAGCTCCTTGAGTCCATCTAGTGGACAAGAGGAGTATTGACCGCAAGTGGTGTATTGACCGCAGGAACCTTCTCTTCCAGTTCGATTGAGTTCAATTAATGTTATATTATTGCTAGCTATTTGTTCCAGATCCCATGTTATTATTTGTATAATGTTTCCATGACTATTGCAGAAGAACCTAATTATTATTCAAATTAGTGGTTGGGGGTGGGGGTGAGGGTGTGAGACTCACAGATATTTAAAATTAATAATCAATATTAATTTTGAAAATACCATCTCACAATCAATTAACTCCCCCTCCATTACAGCAATGCAGAAGTGTTAGAAGTTTGCACAGTGTTTATTGGAAATTGAAAAATGACTCTTTTTGGCCTTGGCTAGTGTATCATTGTATATTTTGCATATTTAGAGCTGAAGGAGCAGCCTATTTCTCTTAAACAAATCTCTGTTAATATAATTTCAAACCCAATAAGAAATTACATGGTATCTCTTGTTCCTAAAGTCTTTGACAAACTATATTTTAACACCATAACTCATACCTGATGGCCACTTAAAAATACTGAGTAGTTTCTAAAGGGACAATCATCTGGAGGATACCGTTTTCCACTTTTTGTATTTTCTTCTCAGGATCAGAGCAGGAGAAAAAAAATAGTTTAAAATGATTTTTAAAATACCCCAACCTTTATTAGTAAAATAACAGTTTCTGTGGCTGACAGTTTTTTTCCGTGACATGTTTAAATCTTACATCAATGTCTATGATATCCATTAAAGATCATTTTTGAAGGAAAAGAATTTTAAACCAGTAGAGTTTCAAGAAGGACTTGCAGTAAGGAAACTAGGCTTATTTACTGAATTCAGTGCTTTATTACAGGCTTGAAAAATGGAGGGTAGGATTTATGATGGCTGGAGAGACACCCCCAGTCTGTCAGTGAATTGAGATAACAAGATTCACTTGTCTTATTTCTGAAAGAACTAACTGGATGTAGATTAACCTAGTTTTCCTGATACTTCAAACTGTATTCATGAAGCCTTTGATATATGGCCTTACAGATATGCTATAAATGGCTGTAAGTAAACATTTTTGTGTTATTTATTGACTGCAAATTCATCTCATGCAAATGGTCTACTCAATAAAGCCATTAGGATAAATCACTTTAACGCATTGAAACCAAATGACCAATAAGATCAAAGCAATTATTCTGTCATAAATTAGCAACGATTGAACTAAGAGGGGAGAAAGTGTTTTCCACTTCCTTTTCATAAAGCCTTTTGCAAGTCAGTGTCCCTGGTACACAGAGAAACCAAAGTGCTGAAGGTTGGTAAAAGTTAATGGGATATGGCAAATGGTTCTATTGGGGTGCGGTCCTGCACCCTGAGCAGAAATAGCCCAATTACTCTGAGAGGGCTGACCTTTTCTGAAACATTACTGAAACTAATACCATGTATTGCTGCTTAAAAACATTTTGACTTAATAAAAAAATCCATTTAAAATTCTTTTCTTTTACAATCAATAATGTTTTCTTTCCAATTACAGTAAAATTACTCTTCAGCCTAGGTCAGAATATTCAGCAGTGAAAAAAATGATCTTTCGTTTGTTTCAGAACAGCTTCAAGATGTCATGAGTTGACATGGGAAACCCAGATGTTTTTAATTCTGAAAATTGAGAAATAGATTTTGGACAGGAAAGCTATCTTGTTTGATGTGCTTCTTCAGGAAGGAGAATAACAGAACATTCCCCAATTCTCTGCTATGCTATTATTTATGTAAAAAGATTGAGGCAAAATTGTTCCTGGGCATCTGTGCAGAGCCTTAGGAAGATCTCGAAGAAATCAAAAGAAAACCAATAACCTCCCACAATGCTTGCATCTTCATCAGCTATTAAATCCCCTGTGAAATGTCTCAGAGTATATCTGGTTGTGCTGGCTTGAGGCTAATTGGAATATTTGAATGGAGAAAATTATATTACAGGCTGTGAAAAGAAAACAGTGATGATGTCTGCTTCACTCATAGGNGGGGGCGGGGAACTCCCAAACCATCACACTGGTAATTTGCATTTTTCTTATCTTTCCTTTTCTTTAATACACTTAAGGGGAACTGCAAACACAGTTGATCAAAATGTGATCTCAAAAATTAATAGAGTCAGGAAGTGCTAACTTTAATTTCTGCAGATACATCTTTTCAAAATTTATGTATTTCTTTTCATAGAATCATAGAATCAGTCAGGGTCGGAAGGGTCCATAAGGATCATCCAGTTCCACCCCGCCCCTGCCATGGGGAGGGACACCCTACCCTAGATCAGGCTGCCCAGAGCCTCATCCAGCCTGGCCTTAAACACCTCCAGGGATGGGGCCTCAACCCATTCCAGGGTCTCACCACTCTCATGCTGAAGAACTTCCTCCTCACCTCCAGTCTGAATCTCCTCACCTCCAGCTTTGCTCCATTCCCCCTAGTCCTGTCACTACCTGATAGCCTAAAAAGTCCCTCCCCAGCTTTTTTGTAGGCCCCCTTCAGATACTGGAAGGCCACAAGAAGGTCACCTGGGAGCCTCCTCTTCTCCAGATATTTTACCCAGATATGCCTGAAATGACACAGTTGCATGCTGCACTCACCAAGCAACATGATAGTGTTTCTGTGCAAGCGTGGAGGAGAGCACTAAACCTTCAGTTTTGATGTGGGAGTATGGATTTGCTGTGAGACTCCATCCTGCATTGTGGGGAAGATCAGAGCACAGATCTCATCCTTATTTCCTTTTCCATTCTGATAATTTTTTTTTTCTGTAATCAAATGTCAAAGTCATGAAACTTCTTTTTCTCTTTTGACTGTGATTCATATTGGATGTAGCTGAGGCTTTTATTGTTTCTCATTCTGCTGCTCAGGTACTTCACTGGTGGTTTGTTGGAGCCCGAGAGAGCAAGGTGCTGCTGACATCTCTTCTGGACTTTGTTTTGGCAGCACTGTGCAATTAGCTGCTAAACATAACTGTGAGCATTTACAAACCACAGAATGCTCCAAACAACTTTACTGAACCCATTAACCATCTGCTTTCTTTGATTGCAATAACAGTGTTGCTATGAATACCTATTTATTTACACTTAATTATAATAATATTCACAAATGTATTTATTTTTTTAGTGGGCAATGGTACTTTGTTTTACTAATATGGAACCACACTGTTAAGGGATCTTCCCAGAGCAGTAATTTATCTCAGAGTCATTTCAAGTGGGTTTATCTGTAATATTTTTCAAACTTCTTAGCTCTGTATTTAATGGTTTATTTAATGCTTTGGCGTTCATTCTACTCCAAATGGCTTTATAGCCAGAAGTTCCAGTCCAACAGTGATTCTGTGACTGTTCTTATACTCTGTCTGGTCCTTTGGAAATGTACTTCAGCACAGAAAAATACTAAGTGGTCAAGAAATATTCATATTTGTTGTCTTTCCATGACTGTAGTTTACACCTAAACCAAGTTGGGCCTTTTTCTTTGGCCTGTTCTTCAATGTGAGTTCTTAAAACCAGCATATTCTTTTTTTTCCCCTGTTTCTCAAACATTGGTGGAGTATCCTTAGAGATGACAAGATCTGGTTTTGCAAGTGGTGTGGGTCTTGTCCATAATCCCATTCCCTCACACTGTTGATGAGCCAGCCATGTTTGCAGGAAGGAATGGTAGTAAAAGGCTGTCAGTAAAAATATATAGGGAGCTGTGACTCTGCACATCCTAACATGACCTAGGAAAAACTTACTTCTCACAAAACAGAAAAATGGAGGGTGTTGAAGTTACAATATATTCTTATATTCTGTTGTTTGACTAAGTTAACAGAGAGGTAAAAGAGCTGTGTTTTCAGACATGTGTTTGAGAGACGTTTGTAATATTCTCTTCACTGATGCAGCCAAGGTGGTTTCTCAGGTACAAATCAGATAGCAGAGAAGATGGTTTGGACAGCTGGTGCAACCTTCCACCTTTTTCACCACAATGTCTCCTTGCCTTGTACTGTACTGAAGAAGCAAACTAGTCTGCTGCTGTTAATGTTGATAGGGATCAAAAGTTTGAAAAGACTTCCCAGTAAACATCCATCAGAGTGTTCAGGAAACTGCACACGATTGCAAATGAAAGAGCATTTTGAAGGCTGAATCCAACTTTTGTGCATCTAAAGTGTTGTAGCCTTTGTTTCCCTTGCCTTGGTAATCAGATTCGTCATCAGGATCAGTGTCTGAGCACCAAATTTTAGTGACTTTCTAATGAGCCAGGAAACTACCTTGACATAAAACAGCAAAAGTAGCTTGCCAGAAGAGAAAGGTGAAAGTAAGGTTCTTCACTCTTTCATTTTCACAGGATCACAGGATGTTAGGGGTTGGAAGGGACCTCCATAGATCATCGAGTCCAACCCCCCTCCCAGGGCAGGACCATACAATCTAGCTCAGGTTACGCAGGAATGCATCCCATGGAGAACTTGCTGAAAGACCTCACACTTTGTATATATGTGTATATATATATATATATATATATGTATATAATTTCTTTTTTTTTCTTAGTTTTCCTCTGCATTTCCTCATTTTTTCCTGTTAGACAGGTGTGCTTTTGTCTTCCTCAGCCAACACAGTGAGCTGGTGAAGATGTCTGATTACTGCTCCAAGCAGAAATGACACAGGGTTGGCCACATAAAGGCTGTTTCAATGCAAAAACTGCAGTCCAGTTTTCTCTCTCTCTCTTTTTTTTTTTCTTTTTTTTTCTTTACATCTCCCTTCTCCCCCATCTCCCTCCTTTTCCTCTCCATCTCCTATTTCCCCTGTCATGGAAGATACATGTCCTGGCTTGTGAGGGTATGACCTCATGGTCCTTTCCCTCTGCTGAGGGACAGGAAGCAGAGCACGGGGAGAAGACAAAAGGCTTGGAGACAGCCACTTTGAGGGTCCAAGACTTGCCCAGACTCGTTCCTCCCAAATAAGGGAAAGCAAGCTCCTGACTTCACCTAATATAGTCAGGTTTGGCACAGTGCTGTTCTGATTGTTGGATCTGTGTGGCCAAAGGAGCCATTACATTCGGGCAAAACAATAAATAGGCCCTACCACATGCAGGCTTTTTGCTTTTACTTTTGCTTTGTCTGCTCTGCCCTGCCCTGCCCTGTTCTGCTCTGCTTTGCCTACAACGACTTTCAAGACACTGACAGAATTCCCTTCGANCAACTGGGCAGAGGGATCCTCCTCCTGGTGCTGCTGGTGAGTCCCCATGGTGCACACTGGGTGAATGGGAGTGGGATTCTAAAAGGCCGGGGGGCCTGGTGGCCCCCCGGTTAGGCAGGGAGATGCTTGATCAGAACAATGATGCTTTTTTTGACTAGCTTATAGAATAACTGCTGAAATTCAGGCTTCTACTGGCTAAATATAACACCTCAGAGCCTAACCCCTTTTAAAATACCTCTATAGATGATGTCTAAGATCCTGTCCAGCCTAAACCATTCTATGGCACTGCTCTTTTCCTGACTTGCTTCTTGTAGCTGATTTTGCACTGCAATTGACATACTGCATTAATCTGCCTTCTGGGGGGTCCCTTTTCCATAAAGGGACTGACAAATGCAAATGTTACCTTCATGTTTTTTCCTCCCTGGAAATTCAGATATAGTTAGGAATGAGGAGCTGAGGAGAAAGCAACCAATTCTTTAGGTAACAATTGCTTGCTACTGCTGGAAAACCTGAAGGTTCCTCAAGGGAGCTCAGAACTCATCTCCTCCAACCTCCCCACCATGGGTAGGGACACCTCCCAGCCAGACCCAGCAGCTCAAGGCCTCATCCAGCCTGGCCCCAAACACCCTCAGGGAGCAGGCAGCCACAGCCTCCCTGGGCTGCCCACTCCAGGTCTCACCACTCCTTTCTGTAGCAAAATCCAATTTCCAGTCTGTCTCTGTAATAAGAACTTCCACAATACAATTTAATTTCCCAGTTACTGCCAGTTCTTTTCTTTCAGTTCATTCCAAGTCTTCAATACACTGTTTTTTTTTCCTTTAGGTGAAAATTCTCACTGGCAGTGCCTGAAAAAATTTTGCTCTTATCCTGACAGGCAAAGTTATCCTTAACTATATGATTTAGAGTTCAATATTTCACAGTGATAACCATTTTCATGTTTTCTGCTTTGAGGTTTGCAGGTGTTGCCCTGTGAAGAAGTGCATTTTATAGCATGGGTCTTTGTTGTACTTGTCAGTGGAGGTGACAGGTCTGACATATTTGAACCAGAAGTTTCCATCCACTTTCCTTACTCTTCCTCTGTAAACCTGGAATTTTCATTTCAGTCCTTACATATCTCTTGTGGAAGAGATGTGGCAAGTGATCACACCTTAGAAATGCTGGTACACCACTTCCATGTTGTTGTGAAAGAAAAGGTGACAGAACATCTTCACATGCAGAACTTAATAAAGAAAAAAAAAGAAAGGTAATGTATAAAGGTATGATGGTTTGGGAGTTACCTACCCACCCCCTCCCAAATTCACCAGACTACACTCAGTCAGCTGGAAGTTAAGGAAGCTATACTTAAAGCCTAGTGGAATTTACAAGCATATATTTATAATATATTACAAATATTTACAGTTACATGCATGTTAAAAGTAATACAGAAACACAAAATACCCCTCCCAGAAATCAGAATCCCTGGGAGGAGCTCCCAACCACCCTTCCACCTTCTTTCCACCTCTCTACCTTATCCCAGAGTTTGCCTTACATGCAAGGTGAGTTGGGAGGATCAGCAAGGGGGTTAGAAGCAGAATGATTAGTTGGGTGACACAGATCCAAGCAGAACAGCAGAATCCCAGAGAGAAAACACAGATGCTGGCAGACTGATTGTCTTATCTATGTTTGTGTCCTTGCTTTTCTACATCTCAGCAAGCCTATGAGTGAAGCAGACATCAGCATTGTTTTCTTGTCACAGCCTATGATCTAATTTTTCTCATTAAAATATTCCAATTAGTCTCAAACTAGCACAATAGTGTGAGGTTTTTGGTTTGATATTTTTTAAGTGACTCTGTGTGTGTGTGTATAGAACAAAGTGTTAATTTTAAAGGTAAAACACACATTTTACTTTCTCACATCTGTACTGGAGTTCTTTATTTTTAGGTATTCATTGCAGCAGTGAGCAGGGTTTTGTGGGAACAATCTTCTTTCTCCCTTGTGGAAGGGCTTTATGTCACTAGGGTGCTGCGAGGCATGGGACTGAGCATCTGATATCAGGCAACTTATTCAATTTTACTGTGACCTGTATTATGGGAAATGTGTAGTCATTGCTTTCCTAATTTCCCTGTCATGCTGGCTCACTCCCAAAGAAGACTTTGGAAGAGCAGATTACTCTGGAAATGTACTTTTTGTTGTTGGTCTTGTTTATGCCAAATCTTCAATTAAAAGTGTTCAGCAAGCCAAGAAACCTGCCTTCCCCTTCTTGTTATTTTTTTAAGTTTTTGCAGTTTGGAATATCTTTGTACTTATATAACCTCACTTTATGTGCACAGATATAAATATTTGAGAATATTTTCCATGGAAAGATTTGATAGGAATAGTCCATAATTTTTAGAGAAAAGAGAGAGATGCCAAAATTCTTCTAATGAGCGCAGCAATGTAGTTTATGAAAGAATGAGATTCCAGTGTTAGAGAGCAGAGGAGGCCCTTAGCTGTGGATCTCTTCCACTCTATATGAACAAACTGCCATGTGAGTTATTGAAACCTGTTTTATAGGGACTGTCTCCCTTTCAGGAAAAAGGATTTGTCATCAGTAACTGTCAAAAACTTGTAATCCATAGTGAATGATATTTTTGTCCCTGGTTAGCTGTACCTTTTCTCTTTTCTTCTTGCCTTTTTTTTTTTTTTTTTTTTTAAATTTAATCTTCTCTCCTTTTCCCTCCAATAATTTTCCTGACCCTTCCTAGAAAAATGGGAAAGGTTTTTGAGGTAGTTCAGTTTCACAGTATTAAGAGCACTGCTCTAAACCTAAAGGATGTTATAACAGCCTTAGTAACAACCTGAGACTGATGACTTTCTCTGTTAAATGAACAAAGGAAAATGGGATTTTTCACACACAAAAGAAAGCTGCATAAGTTAGATTCTATCTCATAAAAGACTCAGTTTGATAACTGAAAAGCTATTCAGGTATTCTGTAATCATTTACTTGCTAGTTTTCAAGGTAGAATTATGTCATATGCTCCATTCTGCTTCTTGTAGGAACCAGATAATTCCGAAGACCTTTATGTGAATGTGACCTGTAGCCCTTCTTCAAATGTTTAAATGAGAAAAACAGAAAAAGGAAGCTATAAACTCTCCTGTCATCTTGAAAATGTTTGAGACTCATGAAGCACTTCCTCTCTGCACCTTTAAGGAGAGAGGGTGAATGGGCTCTTCATACTTTCTGTGAGCAAGAAAGTCATAGTGCTTAATATAGTGCTAAAAGCAGGAAGGAGGGATGATTTCTCATCACATGTGATGGGTGACTTTTTGCTTGATGTCAGGGAACTCACCACAAAAAGGTACAACTAGGAAAATGAAGGAAAACCAGAGTGCTGTGACTGGCTCAAAGGAAAAGTACTGTCTAAACAAGCCCACACAAATGAGGAGTTGCTGCTCTACTTGAATACTCTTCCAAAAAGGTAGGTAACCTGACGGGTTAGAGTAAAAACAAGTGGTTCCATCAACATTTCATCTTACTGTATTATGTAGAAATGATTAAAAAAAAAAAAAGAAATTAACACCCATCTAGAATTAGACAAAATTTCATTTTGAGCCCTGAGATTTTATGCTATAAACTTCTGAAGTGTCCATCTGGACAGAAAATGGATGGCTTCTGCACAACAGGTTGCTACCTCTTACACAGTTTCAGTGCCAGGTGATAAAAGCAAAATTGGCACTGGAAGCAAGATGCCAGCTAGATTGTTCTGCATCCAACATTGCTCTGAGTAAATGTGTAGGTCACACAGTTAGGTTTAAAGGCTTGAGACCTCAGTGTATAAATGGTCTATACAGTTGCCTCTTATGCTAGGTAATAGATGAGTGAGTCTCTTGTCCAAAATTCTTGAGAGTGTTCTTGAGTAGGTAAATGCCCTAGAAACTCTACTTCTGTTCTGAAGACATTTGTATTCTGTCACTAGAAAATCCACAAATGTTTGAGGAGGTGGGGAGGAACTGGGTCTGAGTCTGCAGTCTAGCTATACTATCCTTTATGAAAAGGTTTGCTATAAGGTATCTTGGGAAGCTCAGGAAAGAATCTATGGAATTAGTATATGGCGATAGAAATGAAAGTGATCAGAAGAGCCTTTGAGTAAATTCTGAAATTCTTCATTTCACAAGATGTCTGGAAAGTACATGATTTTGCAAGGAGTGTTTAACACATGTAATGACAATCCTTCTGTTCTAGAAGCTGTTTAGCCACGAGGAATGGTACAGCATAGAATCATAGAATGGTAAGGTTGNAGTGATGCAGGAGCAAGGGGCATGCGCTTTGCCAAATATTGACCTCAAAACATTTCTCTTTAAAACTCTTGTCTCTAGCTATAAAGAAGCCAGAACTGGAAATAGCAGCTACACTTTTCAAGCTATTGGATCTTCAGAATGGTTTTTATTGTTCTGGAGTAATCAAGTCACATCTCTGAACAAGCGAGAAGCTTCCCCACTAAGGAAGAATCGTACAGTAAAGTGTGGTGCATTTTATTATGAATACTGGTTCCCAGCAAAGTAAAACATGGCAGTGCTGATGCTTTTACTAAGCTTTCCTAATACAATTAATAATACTACATTGTTTTTAAAATCACTTCTAGTATTTTGTGGCTATCTATTGTCCTGTTCATTTTCATTTAGTCTTCTTGACTGTGAGTTTATAGGACAGAATAAAAAGCGGTCTGAAACTGAACCTCATGTTTGGCAAGAGGAGTAATTTCCCCCATTATTTATTTTCCTGACTCCTGTTAATTAATCTTTGTCTTCAATCTTCAGAGACCAGCAGATAGTGGTCTTGGGCAGCAGATATAGATAGGTCTTGGGCATCTTACACAACTACATCAAACAGATGTAACACTGGAAATGTGTTTCAAGTGCCATGCAAATTCAGAGTATTTAAGAAGTCACCCTGAGTCCACATCAATCTCAGATGTGTTTCAGGCATCTACTCAAATTGTGTGCCAGGAACAAAAGGCAAACATCTTCAGTAGATAAATTAAAATATTATTTCTTTCCTTGTAAGAGTCAGCCTAGCAAATTAATTTTTGGTCCTGGAAGTCAAATCATGTTCTTTATTTCTTTTTCATTACCAGTAATAAATGGTCAGCAGGACAAATTATGCTCTCAGAAAAAAATGTGTAATCTATTTTGATGGTCTGATAATACCAAAGCTGGAGCAAAACTGGTCTGTCACCAGGTAGCATCTCTGACAGCACTGCAGAATAATTGATTCACTGGGGCAGCAAAAGGCTGATGCTTGGCAAAATGGAAAATGATGTTAGGTTTGAAATGAAGTTGTATGGATTCATTTAAAAATAACTACTAAATACAGTTGGTACAGGAATAGTTAAAGTTATTTTTTCATAGAGAGGTGTGAATATCTCCCAAGATTTTAATGTAGACTCTTCATGTGCCATAAATTCACACTCGGCGCTGGCTTTTTTACAGCTGTGGGCTCCTGACTGATAGCTTCAAGTAATGGCTGTCTCAAAAGAACATTTCTGCTTGGGCTAGAAGGCAAATTCTTCTGGAGGGTGTTTTATGTGCTCTCGATCCATCCTTTCCTATCATGGCATATTTCTTCCTGCTCTCCCCTGAGCACCACCCTTCTGGGCCTTAGTGAAGCAAATTGTTTGAACAAGCACCTAAAACTGTCTCTGATTTTGTTCAAAATTCTCAAATCTGAGTGTAAGCCACCTCAGCAGGGCTTTGCTTGCTTGTGCTATGGGTGCTGAGGAGGCTCTCATGGCGCCTGTACAGGGAGAGTGTAAACTGTGTAGTAGCTGCTGTCAGATGCTTCCCTCACCTGTGCCAAGTGCAGAGTAACTAAGAGGTTTATACGTTCACAGCATCCAGAAAGAATTCTACAGGAAGGAATACAACTCTACATTTCCATGGACAAAAGCCACCTAGGGCAATGACACAAAACTGGAGTATGAAGATGTGTATATGTTAATATATCTCTCTATATTTATATACACAAGCACATGAGTGTATTTATACATATTTCTCCAGAGAAGTGAAAATGGGAGCAAAAGGGCAGCTGATTTTTGAGGGGAAGTTTCTGAATAGCTGACCATTTTACACAAACCTGAACTTAAAGACCTTCATAAAGGAGTATAGTTTCAGACAAGTGAAAATTATGAAGATGTGGATTTTTAGAAGGCAGACTGCAATTTTAATGCATGCCAGTATTTATGAAAAGCTGAGATATTTTTCTCAATACTCATAGAAGAACAAGGCAATGGCAACTGATGCTATATGATATTTTGACTGGCTCAACTTCATTGAAGATTCTGTCAAGTCATTAAATTTTCAATCTGCTTTCCATCAACTTCTGCTAGGTTTTATGTACTTTTATTAATCTTAGTAGTATTACTCTTGCTTTGGCTATTATAAGAATATGGGTAGCATATTAAGGATGATGGATTACTCAAAAAAGCGTTTTCATTTAATGCTGATCAAGGATGAGGAAGTAATATACTGTGCCCTGGTTTCCCCTCATTGACCTGTACTCTGATACTCATTCAGGATGTTCTCCAGCCTCCTCCTTCTCTGATTAATCCTTGTACTGTGATTCTGGTGGTATAGAGAGGTTCTGTGTGGATATATAGTCTTCCATCAACAGAAGACCTGTGATAAGATAAATAATAAACAAAATATAGATGCGTGTAATAGTGTCTCATATCATTGAAGTCATCATGAGAAAGAATTAGTTTCAAGGAAATATTAGCTTTAACTGGCAGTATTAGACAATCATTTTGGCTAACTCATGGTCTTATTTCAGCAGTAGAAGCAAGCTGCAGGAGCTGGGATGCTGAAAGCTGCTGGCAGTGGCAGATGCTGTCCTAAACATTTTGGGGATTTTTTTTTTTTTTTTAATCAAAGTAGCTGTGAATGGAATTTAATTTATGTCCGAAACCCATGTCTTAAACTAAAAATAGTGTAATAAAGAAATTATTCTTTCCAGCCATCCCACTTTCTCACTGAAAACTGATTCTCATCTTGCATTAAAGTGAAGTTTGGAGCTATATTTTTCTTTTAAAGAAAAAAGAAATAAATTTAACAAAACCATGTGTTTATTTCCTGTTGCTTGTACCTTGTTCAATACTAATCTCAAAGAGGCCTGAAATGATTTCATTTTATCTTTTCTTTCAAAAGCTGTGTAAAAAGGTTTTAGCACCAGTTTTTATTTTTTAACCAATGCTACATTTTTCTATGGTATTATTTTGTTTATTGTCCATTTTGGGCACCACAGTTCTGAGTTGGTCAGACAAACTCATGCTTATGTTAATTCTGGTTAACTACTATCATATAAAATTAACTTCCTATCCTTATTGCTTAATTTTGCATGCAAAGACTGAGCCCATGTATTTTGCCTCTTAGCAGATGTCTGGGAAATAATGAAGAGCAGATAAAGCCAAATTTCTGCTTTTAGCATACCTGCCCCTGCAGCCAAGCAGCACAGGCAGTGCAGTGATATAAATTGCTCTGGATATGTTTCACAGCAACTAATTGTGCATAAGAGCAGCAGGGAAGTGTGCAGCAGGCAAAATTGTTTCTCAGTGACGTTCAGGCTCCTACTCTGTGTTATGGAGCCTGCAATGCTGCTCCAATGACAATAAAGAAAAAAATCAGTTTATCAATGGTTTGAAAAGTGGAAATTCCTTCCCACGAAGACTTTCATGCATTTCAACCTCATTTCTTTCATCTTATTCTAGGGAGAAGCT
This sequence comes from Ramphastos sulfuratus, assembly GCA_013399055.1. Taxonomy (NCBI): domain Eukaryota; kingdom Metazoa; phylum Chordata; class Aves; order Piciformes; family Ramphastidae; genus Ramphastos; species Ramphastos sulfuratus. The sequence continues at coordinate 57,911 of WBNM01014090.1, forward strand.
ATACAATCTGATATATATATATATATATATATATATATATATATATATATATATATATATATATATATATATATATATATATATATATATATATATATATATATATATATATTTTTTTTTTTTTTCTCCCATTAAAATCTGTCAAGCAGCATGATGGATAGTTCCCTGAAAAAGCTTCTAAGTATTTGTTTCTCTTGGGAGAAAGACAAATGACTTAAGCTTACTGAAGCTACTGTACACCCTTTACCTCCTTTCTTCTCCTATCACACTGGAGCTGTAGGGCCACTTCTGTCCATCCACTTCACAGACTGTGGTCTCCTTGATATACATTACCATGCAAGAACTCTTCTTGCTGTCTATATCTAAAGCCTCTTCCTCTGTGATACCTATTTTCAAGCTTAAATGAAGTCTAACTCTCTGTTATGCAGAGAGCTTGCATAACAGTTCTAAGGAAATCACAGAGAGTCATGCTAAAAATGTTGTTTTATATATTCATAACCACAAATCACACAAAGCCAATAGAACTTTGCAGTAAGGAAAACTTTATCCCGCTCAAAAAGGTCCAGCCTCAAGAGGGTGAAGGAGAAGTAAGTGGGGAGTCAATTTCAGAAAAAGATGAATTTAGAAAGGATGAATTGAATGGTGTGTAGGATATGGGAAAAAGCAGATTAGAGGGAACAGTGAGGAATTGTCATCAATGCATTTTCTTTGCAACAGTGAATAAGCCCAGATCAGATCTAGACCCAGACAGTTTGTTGACCCTGGAATGAACCAACAAAGCACAGCTTCTAAAGGCATTTGCTGATTTTTTTTTTTTTTTTCTTTAAATTTTACCCCTTTTGTGGTTTGCATTTTGATGGAATTCAGACTTGGACTCTGCTGAACTGCAGACACGAAGGCAGGTTACTGACTGTAAGCACATGAGGGATGCTGCATTTCAGTGTCCTTTGAGCTGATGCAAACACACAGCTCCTCTCGTTGTGACTTCTAAATCCATTTGAGAGCTTTGAGAACTCTCTTTAAAACAGGAAACCAACTAAAAAGCCACAGGCTGATTTTCAGGTTTATCATGAAAACAAGGCAAATTTATTTTAGATCCAGATTACCTGGGAGATTTTGCACTTTATAAATCAATAGCAGTTCTCTGCTTGGGGCAGTGACAGCCTGCTACAGATGTGTGTTTTAACTAATTCTGCAGAGTCCTTGGCTTTGAATTTAATACCAGAAAAGTTCAGTAGATGCAGCAACAGCAGTAATAGTGTTGGGAGAGAACAGCAAGAGAGGATGCTTCCTTTCTTTTCCCACCCTTTGCCCTGTTGAGTCACTAACTCAGGGAGAATATGGAGCTAAACTGATTTTGGTCTGATGTATTTCTGTAGCTTAATTCTTGTGCTTCTTTTGATATTGCAATCTCTTTTATAGGTCAGAAATTTAAGAGCTGAAAGCATAATGTATTGGTTCTTTAGACCTGTTCAAATAAATCTTTTCTTGGGGAAGGAGTGATTTAAATTTCATTCCTTATGAGGAACTTTTAATTTGCATTGCTGGCATCAGTCAATATATTAATCAGTTTAAATGGGATATAAAAGTACATTGATTGCATTAAATGATAACTGTGCTTTTGAGTTATGACTGAGTTTGGCAGGTTATTTATCTGCAAAGAATTATTTCTGTTTTTACAGATCCAGAATTTATTGCTCTGTAATGGAATATAGTGCACTTATTTTGTATTCAACTTATGAATAAGGATGATAACCAAGAAATAATTGTTTCAATGAATTTTCAGTACTTTTGCTAAGTTTTCTGGAGCTGCTCAAGGATGCATCTTTCATACTTTAAAGAACCCTCTTATTATTGGGCCTTTCCTAATATCTCACATAAACATTTTAGCTTGAAAACAAAGATCAGAGGTGACAGGCTGAAGTTGTAGAGGTTGAAGCTGATAAATTTGATGTCCCCAAACCCCCAGTGCTCAGGCTTATTTCCTCTGTTAAACCCTACATCTAGAAAGGATGGAAAGACCTTCAGCTTCTTTTCTGGTCAAAAGAATTGGAGAAGTCCTAAAGTTTGCCCCTACAATGTGGAATTAGAAACAACACAACATTCTCAGCTGAATTTTGTAAGGATTTTTTTTTCCCTTTAAGTGTGTGTGTTGTCACCATGTTTGAACACTGGAAGTCTGTGGGAAGTAGACATAGAATCATAGAATCATAGAATGGTAAGGTTGGAAGGAGACCTCAAGGATCATCTAGTTCCAACCCCCTGCCATAGGCAGGGACACCTCCCACTAGCACAGGTTACTCAAGGCCTTGTCCAACCTGGCCTTGAACATCTCNTTGTTGAATGTCATGAGGTCGGCCTGGGCCCACCTCTCCAGCCTGTCCAGGTCCCTCTGGATGGAATCCCTGCCCTCTAGCAAGTCGACTGTGCCACACAGCTTGGTGTCAAATACCTGAGTAATTCTCAGAGCATGAATTACTGCTGCTTTTTCATTCACTAGATGTATATGCATTGTGACTGGCACCCTGTTCTGTTCTGGGAGAGTGTCACACTTTACCAAGTCAGCATCATATTGTCATGAAATGATCCTATGTTTTCATGATATTGGAAAGCCTCCCAGCTGTGCTGAGATGAGGTTGCCCTCTCTCCCACTAACACTCCTTGTTGTAGCACTTCTATTTAAAAGTTTTAACATATTCAGTCAGGAAAATAGAAGATTTGTAGGCAGAAAACTGTATAGGTCTTTAACTCCTTTATTCTGGCTTGAATCATCTTGAGCCAAACCTTCAGAAAGTGCTCTTATGAAATTTCCCAATTCTGGACTGCTATCAGCCTTAAAAGAGAGAGAAACCTGAGCTGTCTCACTATGGCTAAAGGCTTCAGAGGGTCCAGCTTAAACCAGAGACTGAAAGGAACAATTAATTTCCTTGCTTGATGCCACTATGCCTGATCGTGAATCTATTGGGAAGAAAACACAGGAAATAAAACAATGGCAGGTGGAATATACCTGCAGGAGGTATACTTGACAGAACAATGACATTCAGGATATATGCAAAATATCTCAGTATGAGAATGAGGAGGAGCTCTGCTTGCCCAGCAGCCAACCCTTTTGATGGAGAGGAGACCTTTCTCTAGACACACACATCTGACTTCCCAGTGGCTACAGGTGTGCAAAAACTACAGCGTAGAGATTTCAATGGGCAGTGACAGTGTGTGCTTGTGCCTGTGCTGGGGCCAGTACATGAACTCACATGTCCTGGGACAACACAGCCACAAAGTCAACCTGAGGCAGCATGCTTTCCTCAGAGTCTATGGATCTGACAGATTCAGGAGTTTTGCTTCATTTTCTGCTAACAAAAGGTAACAGAGGAGAAATAGACTAATTTTATATATATATATATATATATATATATATAAACTCCTGCATACAGAATATTAATAGGTATGCATCATAAGACAAGGATGCTGTATACTATAGCAGAGACAATATACTATGAGGGCCATCTTGTGGTCAGGGAAAGTTTATTCTCTGTGATAATAGCAGATTGAAAAAATATGAATAATAATTAAAAAAAAACAACTCAGAAATGTATTCTGTACCTGAAGATACTGTCAGCTAGATTGTAATTCCTAGAAATTGGTTCTGATCAGTTGCATAGGATGAGGATGCTGTGCTGTAGCTCAGTAATCCTCATGTGACTAACAGCAGGGTTAGCTGTGATACTGTGCCAATGAACAAAATAATGTGTTCCATGGGTTGGGAAGGCTGTTGCAGACTAATAACTGGAGTCAGACTTTTCCTTTGATGAGTATTTTATGCCTGTTTGCTTTGGAAATGCCTGTAATTCTGTGTATCATGGGAAAACTCATTGAAATCCATGGATTAAACACCATCACAGCGCTAGAGTTAAGAGCATGATTAGCTATTGCCAAATAGCAGTTTAAGCTAAGAATGATCATTCTTTTCATGGTTATCACCCAATGAACTCTCCCTGTGCAAAATAAGTTTCTCAGCTGCATAGCTCTTTAGCTCCATATGACCCTGTTCAAGGCAAAAGACTAAAAGGTATTGAATTCACATGAAGCTTTCCCACTTGAATCAAATGTGTTCTCCATCATGTATGCAGTAAGTTGAGTATTGTGCTGGTTCGAGCTAATTGGAATATTTTAATGAGAGAAACCAGATTATTGGCTGTGAAAAGAAAACTATATGATGTCTATTTCACTCATAGGTTTGCTGAGACTATAAAAGCAAGAACACAAATATAGATGAGACAATGTCTCCTTGGCCTCTGCTGTATTAACTGCTTCTGCCTGACCCTGCACATAACCCAACTGATAATTTCCTTCTTAACCTCCCTTGCTGACCTCCTCCAACTCACCTTGCACATAAAAGAGAGATCCCGAGATAAAGGAAAGGGTGGCAGGGGGCAGAAAGAAAGTGGAGGGGTGGTTGGAAGCCCTTCCTGGGCACTCTGACTGCTGGGAGGGGTATTTTGCTTCTGTAGTACTTTTAACTTGTATATTACTGTATATAGCTGTAAATATTTGCAACATATTGTAAATATATGCTTATATATTGTGCTAAGCTGAGAATATAAAGCTTGATTCTTAACTTCCAGCCAGCTGAGTCTAGTCTGGGTGAATTCATTGTGTGTGGGGGGCAGGTGATGCCTAGAACCACTACAAATATGATGTTTTCTGTGTCATCCATTCCAGACAGAATCATCCATTCCACACTCAAAATTACAATTACTCCTTTTTAAAAAAATATTTTATTTTATTTTGTTCCCCACCACCACCATTTGCTTCCTAGTGAATCCAGATGCCTTCTGAAGAACCCAGGAACTTTTCTCTAATGCTTTCCTAATGGGAGCTGTCAGTCAACAGTGCTGGGCAGGCACAGCTTTGCTTAGTTTGCCTGACCATGATCCATGGTCGATTAGCTGGGCTATTTTTGTTTCTAGAAGCAGTACATTTGCAAAAAAACAGCCCCACCATCTGGTACCACTGGCTGTAGGTCTGCTGTAGATCATTCACAGTAAAAAATATTTTTCTCATTTGTCAGCCAGCCTTTGTCCACACACAACTGACTTTTCTAATAGCATTAAATGTTCCTTATTGTGCCATTTTATTGCTATTTATGGATTATTTAATTTTTTAAATGGCTCTGCAACGGTTCATTTGCTTTATGAAATTATTACTTGAAGTACTTGTTCAGAGGGAGAAAGACAGGGTTGGTTTATCCTGCAAGAAGCTGTTGATAGATTCAGAGATGCTGGCTGCTGAGCACTGCTGTAAATATTCACTATCTTCGCTCTGCAGGCTTAGCCTCTTTGTAGGGTGTTTGGGAATATCTGATAGTGCAGCATATAAAAGCAGAGTAGGGGACAGCTGCCTTCAGCTTCCAAATGGAAATGAAAATATAAACTCTATATTTTAATGGCATTGTCTCTCCCAGGAATCTTTTGAAAGTTAAGCCAGCAAAGCCTCAAGCAGACTTTATGGACTGGGCATATCCATTGGTTCTACAGATATGTGTCATTCACTGTAGTATGTGTACTGATTCCCAGTGTCATGGTTTTATAGCTCTCTGTCCATCTTCTCAGCAGTGCTACCAGCTGTGAGGCTTGAAGAGATAGGCTGTCTACAGCAGTCATGAGAGGTTTCACTTGGAAAGAGGTTTCATCAACAGCAGCTAATCAGCACTCAGTTGGCTTTGTTTTTAGAAGCTTGGTGTAATTAGACAACCTGCCTCCTGGAAACGTGCTCAGAGGTGGAACCACAACCACCTTTCCAGGAGGGAAAATGAGAGAAGCATCAGGAAAGAAGGCATACATGTTCCCTTGGGGGGAATTCCTTTCTTTCATTCTAGCTCTTTCTGTGCAGGACTGTAGAATATTGTTTTGCAGAATTTTTTCTTCTGTAGCATTTTGACACCATTTCCCACAGCATCCTCCTAGTGAAACTGGCTGCTTGTGGCTTGGATGGGTGGATGCTTTGCTGGGTTAAGAACTGGCTAGATGGCTGGGCTCAAAAAATGGTGGTGAATGGAGTTAAATCCAGTTGGTGGCCAGTCACCAGTGGTGTTTCCCAGGGCTCAGTATTGAGGCCAGTTCTCTTTAATATCTTTACCAATGATCTGGACAAGGAAATTAAGTGCATGCTCAGTAAGTTTGCAGATGACATTAAATGGGGGTAGGAAGTCTCTGCAAAGAGATCTGGACAGACTGGATCGATGTGTCAAGGTCCGTTGTATGAGGTCTAAGAAAGCCAAATGCCAAGTCCTGCATTTGGGTCACACCAACCTCATGCATCACTTACAGGTTTGGGACACAGTGGCCGGAAAGTTGCCTGGTGGAAAAGGACCTGAGGGTGTTGGTTGATAGCTGTCTGAACATGAGCCAGCAATGTGCTCAGGTGGGTAAGAATGCCAACAGTATTCTGGCCTGTATCAGCAATAGCGTGGCCAGCAGAAGTAGGGAAGTGATTGTGCCCCTGTACTTGGCACTTGTGAGGCTGCACCTCGAATACTGCGTTTGGTTTTGGGCCCCTCACTATGAGAAAGACATTGAGTTGCTGGAGTGTGTCCACAGAAAGGCAGCAAAATTGGTGAAGGCTCTAGAAACAAGTCTTATGAGGAGAGGCTGAGGAAACTGGGATTGCTTAGTCTGGAGAAGAGAAAGGTGAGAGAAGATCTCATTACTCTCTACAAAGGCCTGGAAGTAGGTTGTAGGGAAGAGGTTGTTGGTCTCTTCTCTCTAGTATCAGGTGAGAGGATGAGAGGAAATGGCCTGAAACTGTGTCAGGAGAGGTTTAGATTGGATATTAGGAAAAAATTTCTTTATGGAAAGAGTGGTCATTGGAATAGCCATTGGAGTACCTAGCGAGCTGGTGGAGTCACTGTCCCTGGAGGTGTCCAAGAACATGTGGACATGGCACTTCAAGACATGGTTTATTTGCCATGGTGGTGTTAGGTTGATGGTGGACTCCGATCTTAGAGCTCTTTCCTGTGCTGAAGGGGTTATTAATTAATGCAAGATGATATTTTAAAAAATTAATGTTTATTAATATTCAATATTCAGAACTCTCACCACCCCAATCACTAATTTTAATAATAATCAGTTCTTTGCATCAGTCATGGAAACTTTATATACAGGTAGTAACAGGATCTAGAAATAACTAGTAATAGTATATAACATTGATGGAACTCAATTCAACTGGAAGAGAAGGTTGCTGCAGTCAGTGTACTGCTTGCAGTCAATACTCCACTTGCCCACTAGATGGACTCAAGGAGCTCCTTTCTGCTTATGGCAGAAGGCAATGGTGAATTACAAGAGGCTTTAAGGATTTACTCACAAAACATTATCTCCTGATTCGCTAGGCTAGCTACAGCTTCAGACAGTACCCAAAAGCTTTCAGGGAATTCTTGTCATCTGCTGAGACTTCTGGTTCTTCCCGGGCTGCTGGGGAAAGGAGACAGACAATCTCTGACCTGGTCCTGATCGCCTCTGGATGATCTGTGTGTCTCCAGGACTTCCTATGTTGGTAGGAGGCTTTCAGGTGCAGGCAGGATGTCTTGAGATGTGCAGTCTTGGCACAAAGTCATGCTGGCTATGCAGGCCGATCGCATGGAGGCTTTTAGAGCCTGTCCCTGGTAAACCTTTGGAAGGCAGTTTCTAGGCAGTTCAAGATATAGGACAGCACGAATATAATGGCAGAGAGCAGGTACAATGGAAAAGCACACTGTGCTACCTCCTCATCTCCTTTTATCCATACAGCCCTAGACTAATGGGCCTTTGGACACAGAATAGCCAATCAGAATGGCAGTGAGCCAAGCTCGACCATATTAGGTGAAGCCATAGGCTTGCTTTACCCTTTGTAGGGCAGAACACAGGCCTTGCACAAGGCATATGTACCTTGTTTATCACAGGGTTCAAAACAAGTCTGGACAGGCCACAGTCCTCAGACTCAGTGGCTCCAGATTCTTTTGTCTTCTTTCCCGTGGTTGCTTCTCCCCAAAACAGAATGAGGGAGAGCAGACAAACATGTCTGGGCAAGCCAGGACAGGTATAAGCCTATTTTGGCCTGCTTAGGCCTACCACAACATTTCCAAACCAAACCAATTCTATGATACGGTGCTTTCACACCCTCTGCTGCAGGCTCATGATTCAAATCACAGCAGAGCTCTTCATTAGCTATATCTCAGTTGTGAAAATAGGTGTTTCTCGTTAGATCACATCCCCATGCTGAAGTATGCCTGTGCACAAAGAAGTCCTTGACATAGTAAGGGGATTGTCAGTGGCATTAAAGTGTATTTCAGGATTTTTATTTTTTAGAAACAAAAAAATTCTTATTTTCATCTGTGAGAGTATGCAAGGGTTAGAATTCTTGCTAGAGATATTGGTGAGTTTTCTTGCAATGCTGAAACACTGAGGTGCTCTGTTGGAGGTGGAACACACAGTATGGCAGAAAGCATACTAGATATATGTATGCAATTAGTGTACACAACACATTTCCTTACATTGATGGCCTTGTAAGAAACTAAAAAAGAAAAAAAGTCCCTTAAGAATTTCAGATTAAAAATGGTTAAAATAGATAAGACCTTTTTTTTTTTTAAAAATTTAATTTTTTTCCCAAATAAAACCACACATACACATGTGCATATATGCAAAGTGTTATTAATTCCTTGTTTTCCACCTGAAGCACTCAAAATCCTTGAATTGCAAAGTATCTGGGTCCAAAGTTGCCTGGGACTCAGTCAGCATTGAGAAGGGCATTTTGAAATGTTTCTGCAGCTTTTGGAGGAGTAAAGATATTTGAGTCCAGGGTCAGTTTGGTTGACTTCACACTGAATTGTGTCTGGCTAGTCAGTTTTTTCTCCAGCAGATGGAGGAAAACTGATTTCACTTTATCCCAGGAACCTGTGCAGAGGAATGGAAGTATCAGTGTCTTGGAATAGGGCAGCTGATACCTCTGAAACCCTTTGATTGTGGATGGATCCTGGTATGAATGGGCACTGAGTTTTCAGTCTTGGCTAGGAGAGAGGCAGCAAAGAAATTGACTGCATAAACAGGATTATTCACTTCCTTCTGCTTTCTCATTTCACTGGAAGTGTGGCAGGATTTAAGTATTTCTCCAACTTGCTTATTTCCATTTCTGACAGCATTTGTAGTAAGTGGCAAGCGTGTAAAATTATATCTAGTGGGTGAGCAAGCTGCTTTCTGCAATCAAAATGAGACAATAGAATCTTGGCAATGAACTTTGGTGCTTGCACGGAAAAGCAGAATAAATGAGACACGTTGGGAATGATTCTGATACCACACCCAAAGATTTGGATGTATCAGGCAAGATGTGCTGGTTTTAGGCTAGTTGGAATATATTTTAATGGAGAAAATTATACTATAGGCTGTAAAAAAGAAAACAATGGTGATGTCTACTTCACTCATAGGCTTGCTGAGATGTTTAAGAATAAGAACACAAAACATAGATAAGACACTTGGGCTCAAACACTCTTGGACTGTCTAGCTTCTTGCCTTCTCCTCTCTGCTGAGTAACCTAACTAACCACTTTCCTTCTAACCCCCCTGGCCGATCCTCCAAACTCACCTTGTGCGTAAGGCAAACCCTGGGGTAAGGTATAGGGGTGGGGAGAAGGTGGAAAGGTGGTTGGGAACCCCTCCTGGGGACTTGGATTTCTGGGAGGGGTGTTGTGTTTCTGTATTACCTTTAACTTGTGTATTTCTGTAAATATTTCTCTATGTTGTGTATATATCTGCTTGTACATTGTCCTAAGCTGTAAATAGAGCTTCATTCCTTAACTTCCAGCCAGGTAAGTCTAGTCTGGGTGATTTTACAANGCATATTTCTGTATTAATAAGAAAGACTATTGGGCATCAGCATGCTCCTTAGTATTAAAATGTTAGCAAAGATAGGAAAAATTCAAACTGTCCAATTCATGAACCAGGCTTCATCAAAGTAATTGTTACAATCTGGTTACTACTCACTGATAGTTGTGACTGTGTCACAGCTGGCTTGTATTTTAAGATCATATATAGTTCCAAATGTTACTTTAATAAAAGCAGAGCATTGTTTTATTTATTATGAATAGCATACAGACCAGCAAATCAATATGAATGGTGTATGTCTGTATCTAGTGTTTTCTATTGATTTACTATTAGCTTTCTGGAACTTAAGACTATTCATGTGTAAAGTACACTCTTAACATTTTAATTAATTAATTTATCTAAACCAGTAATATAAATTTGGCCCCTGTGGCACTGATGCTGTTTGGTTTGTTATAATTCTGCTAACTTTTTGGAAAACAATGCACAAATTTTGTGCTGTAAGAACTCCCACTTGGTTTACTAAGGAGCAAGAGAAAAGCAAAAGAGAATGGATGTAGAATAAGAATGCTATGTTTGCAACTTGTGCTCCCCTTCTGTTCCCTGTGAGAGTGTATGTTTGATGTAATATTTAAATACAAGCAAAGCAAAGTCATTGATATAATTTCTTTCTTGTGACATGATCTATTGGGTTTGAATTCTGTAGACAGCTGAATAACACTGTAACCTGCTAGTATGATTACAACAGTGTCTGCCTTCATTTTCAAATCTAGTTTGCATCTAATGAAATGAAAGACGAAAAGCAGCTTGCCTGAAAGTGCTTCATCAGCACTGGCTTGCTGAATAATGGATTTGAAACAGGAAAAAAGTCTTCAAACCATGTTGGAGTGAATCTAGGGCAGGGAAACTTCAGCGTGACTTATTGCAAGTTGATAACATAAATCATCCAGTGAAGACCAGCTACTGAGATTTTTTTGGTTTTTTTTGGTAGGAGACATTGGCATTAATAAGCTGGAGGAGCTGAACACATTCATCTGGGATCAAAATATCAGTGTGTCCTTCAAAGTAATGGGTTGACTATCTTGAAATGCTATAACCAGCCTGTCCAGAAAGCCCTCTCACTCCGAAATGTGAGAGTGTTTCCTGCTGACTGCAATGTCATACCAACATATTTCATTGCACCTCTGTGTAGCACCAGGAAACACAAGAGCTGGAAGTGGACCAGATGTGATAGTCTGGGGTAATCCATTGCACTGCCAATGTCAACAGTCCTGTTTGGGCAATGGAAATGGGGTAATGATTGCTATAGCTGTTGCTGCTTCTGTAACTTGACTTCTTTTGCTTTCAGCTGACATTACCTACTTTATCCTAGCTCTGACAGCCTTTATGTAGTGCTGCTGTGGGTGTGGGGGTTGTGGAGGAACATTGTGGCAGGATTATGGTAAACTAAAAGTCAATCCATAGTGAAAAATGTTGGGTATCTCACAGTGATGATTCTTTTTGAGCACAGGGAGAGAAAATATCTCAGCTGTGGTTCATGCAGCTTTGCTGCTTTTTGCCACCTTTGAGAAAAGAAGACTGAGTTTGTGGGTTTGGAGCTAGTCTTGATTAAGCCCTTTTTTCTCTTCTGGAAGATAAATATTTAGTATTCAGCTGGACTGGGATATTTTCCAGTATATTTCTGTTTCCTTTTTCTGCTATACTTACAGGGCCTGCTACCTAACTGTCATTTTGCTGCCTGGTTTTCCTGTTTTGTGGTCTTACCCTAGGGTATTTATTTCTCTTCTGTCTCTACCTGGTGTCTTAATTAATTCTGGGGTTTTTTTTTGGTGGGTTTTTTTTTTTGTTGTTGGGTTTTTTTTTGTCTTTGTTTGGGTTTTTTGTTTTGTTTTTTTGTTTGTTTGTTTTTCTTTACATGCTTCCGTGATGCTTTATTTTATAAAAGAGGACACCTGGCAGGGAAGCCTTGTTTAGCCCATCAGTTCTCAAGAGTGTTTATCAAATCAAAGAACTTCCTGATGTTTCTTGAAGGCATAAAGGAGTTTAGCTGTACCTAACACTCGGAATTGTAAGTTATTTTACTGGTCATCTTTGGCAGGAAGTGATAATTACACAGCAGTAAATTCTTTCAACTTTTTGTATCACATGGACTACAAGGCATGGGGAAAACTCTTTGGTTTCAAAAATCTATGTATCTTACAAGGATATGCCTTTATTGGTTATTACTGTCTGCATCATCCCTATGATGCTTGTCATTTTAACAAACTGAAGTAAATAACTAAAAGTTCAGCTGTATAAAACATGTTTCTGCAGCAAGAAAGGAGAACTTGAATATACCTAACCAGTAAAGATGAGCAGAAAAACTGTGTAAATCGTGTTCTGGGAACTGATGTAACTGGCGCCAGCATGTCAAAACTTTTAAGAGCCTGACAGCTATCATCAGGACTTTAAGTGAGGTGAAGCTTTTGTTCAGTGGAGCTGATGAACAGCTCACTGATGTTAATAGGATATTTTCCGGGTACTTCAAATTTTTGGACTTTGAATGGGGACTAACATTGTCACTGAATGTGTGATATTGTACTCCATCTGTTGTCATAAAAATGACACCTTCTTCAGAGTAGATTATTTTCTTTTGGAAAGGGAGGGACCTAAAAAAGAAAATAATTGATAGTCTTAAACCTCGTACTTCGGAAATTCAAGTTCTTTTTTTATAATCCTCTCAGAACAGGGAAAATGACTAGCAACTTCACAATACTTAAAGCACAGCTGATAATGGAGTAATTATTTTCCACAAGAGCACATTCTTTATTGCAAAGATGAGCATTTAGTTCTATCTATACACAGGTTTGTAATAAAGGTAATAATTTCCACCATAGCGTGTATGATTAACTGAGCACCTCAGTATGGAGCTGTCAATCCTGAAGGTTCTGGGAGCAAGGAAAGAACAAGGACATCTTGTCTCTGATTATTGTTATTGGGATGAGGGTGGGCAGAAGGATCTTGTGAATAGTATCTCAACTCACTTTAGGTGTATCCTTTATATCCACAAAATACTGAATATAATTGAGAATAGGGGAAAGAGAATAAAGAAGCTAAAATGTTTGCTTGCTGCTGAATGAAGCTATCCCTAGGAAAAATCAGTCTTGAGGTAGAAGAAAAAGTTGGGGGAAATGCATGATCTGTACCTGAGGAATAAAAAAGATGGAGGGAGAGAGGAAAACATTAGCATGGAATTTAAAGTTTAGGAGAGTAACAGTGTCTAAACTAAAATTATAATGCGTTGAAGACAATAAAGGTTAATTTAAACTATGATCTTCCCGATTTTAATCTGTTTTGGTTATTTAAATTAATAAGAATCATAAAAGTGAAGTTCTAAGTAATTTTGTTCAAATAGCTGGAGAGCAGCCCTGAGGAAAAGGACCTGGGGGTCTTGGCTGCTGAAAAGCTCAACATGAGCTGGCAGTGTGAGTGTGCAGCCCAGACAGCAACCGAGTCCNATGCTATTCTTATTCATGGTACATATGAATGAATTAATGTCACTTTTAAAGAGCTTTAATGTATTTTTTGATGCTGCTTAAACTAATAATTGCATTAGTGGTTCATACCGTGCCAATGACACTGATAATTCCATGTTTTTGGGGTAAAAGACATGCTTCACAGAAGAAGAAAAGCATTAGAAATGTGCAATACAATCCTCAGTGTAATGGGGAAATATTTGAATGGAACACAAAGCAAATTTTTAGGAATATGTATTTATAATTTACAATTCATATAAATGGTGTGCCCTTGGAGAATTGCACATCACAGGAGCAGGAACTACTGTGCCTATTCAAACCACTAACCTGCTAACATGTTTGGAAGGTGCCCACTGCAGTGCACTTTTGCATAAGAAATTATCTTGTAAGAAGTGCTGCACCAATCACCACCATACAGAAAATAAAGGAAGGTTGTTTTCTCATCCCAGAAATTTTACATTTTGAGGCTTGGATTCTGATTTACTTTTCCTGGCTCATAGTTTAAGCAGTGGAAGTATCTGCAGTATTTCAGTGGTTGAAGTCCTGTGCCATTGAATTCCACACTGTGTTTGCATTGAAGTGGTTTGTGAGTTTTTGTTTTGCTGAGTTTTTTTTGTTTGGTTGTTTTTTTTACTTCTGACATTCCTGTTATTTGTCCCTGTGAATATTAGTTCAGAGAGACTTGATAATCCTTTCAGTAAAGAAATTTTCCCTATTGTCTAATATAAACCTCCCCCTGGTGCAATTTGGGGCCATTTCTTCTTTTCTGATCACTTGTTATCTGGCAGAACATATTGATCCCCATCTCCTCAATAGATCCTTTTTCCCAGACTAAGCATGTCACATCAGCACTTAATTTGCTTATTTGCTGAATTGGTGTTGTCTAGGAAATGGGAGAGATAGGTGTTGTCGTAGGCCTAAGCAGGTCAAAATAGGCTTATCCATGTCCTGGCTTGCCCAGATATGTTTGTCTGCTCTCCCTTTTTCTGTTTTGGGGAGAAGCAACCACGGGAAAGGGGACAAAGAACCTGGAGCCACTGAGTCTAAGGACCCTGGCTATTTTCATCTTGTGGTAAACAAGGTACACACGCACAGCTTGTGCCTGCCTTGCACAAGGCCTGTGTTTTGCCCTAAAAAGGGTAAAGCAAGCCTATGGCTTCACCTAATATGGTCAAGCTTGGCTCACAGCCATTCTGATTGGCTGTTCTGTGTCCAAAGGCCCGTTAGTCTCAGGCTGTATTGATAAAAAGGATGAGCAGGTAGCACAACGTGCACTCTGCCGCTGTATCCGTGCTCGGCCATTGTATCTGTGCTCTGTTGTTGTGTCCGTGCTCTGCTGTTGTATCCGTGCGGACTTACTGCTTGTATCCTGAGCTGCCTCGAAACTGCCTTCCAAGAGTTTACCAGGAACAGGCTCTACATGCCTCCACGTGATCGGCCTGCATAGCCAGCATGACTTTGTGCCAAGAACGCACATGGCATTGCATCCTGCCTGCACCTGAAAGTCTCCTGCCAAGACACGAAGTCCTGAAGATACACAGATTGTTCAGAGAAGATCAGGACCAGGTCAGAGATTGTCTGCCTCCTTTCCCCAGCACCCTGAAGCCCGGAAAGAATCAGAAGTCTCAGCAGCTGACAAGACAGTAACAGAATTCCGTGAAAGTGTTTGGGTACTGTCTGAAGCTGTAGCCAGCCCTGCCAGTCAGGAGATAATATTTTGTGAGTAAATCCTTAAAGCCTCTTGTAATTCACCATTGCCTTCTGCCATAAGCAGAAAGGAGCTCCTTGACTCCATCTAGTGGGCAAACGGGGTATTGACTGCAAGTGGTACACTAACTGCAGCAACCTTCTCTTCCAGTTCAAGTTCAATTTGTTATATATTATTACTAGTTATTTCTAGATCCTATTATTACCTGTATAAAGTTTCTATGACTGATGAGAACTGATTATTATGAAAATTAGTGATTGGAGTAGTGAGAGTTCTGAATATTGAATATTAATAAACAATATTAATCTTTAAAAATAATCTCGCATTAATAAATTACCCCTCCACTACAATAGGGTCAGAATAGATGGGGTTCTCCATCTTCCTGAAGGCTTCTTGACACTTGAGGTGTTAGCACTTTGATACTTATGCTTGCATAGCTAGTCACATGTAAGTAAAGTGTTAAAATGTACCTGCATTTTGTATATATTATTTCTCAAATACCAGGTGTCATCAGTGACAGTTCCAAAGACCAGCTTGACAGGGTGCTGGACACCTCATTTTAACTATATTCTTACCCTGAAAGGTTTGACTAGATGATCCCTGAGGTCCCTTCCAATCTGGTATTCCATGAATCTACATAGTTCAATGCTTTCTTATACAAGAAGATTTGCAGTAGCACATGGCTGCTTATAGAATGACTGACTATGCAGTAGTGCTGTGCCAGCAAAAGAATCAGTAACAACATTCAGTCATTTCATGTTTGTGAAGCCTACACATTCTGTGAGGGTAGATTGTTACAAGGTTTGAGCTACTGAAACAAATTGTTATCCTCTGTAACATTTATCATGGTAGCCATCTGGGCTGGGCTATATGAAAACAAATGCATTATCACCTAGCTAAGAAAACTGTCGAACCAGGTTCATGAATCTTTCTTCTTTCTTTGCAACTGGCAACAGTGAGAGCCATGTCACTTTGAGAATCTGTTACTAATTCTGTTATTATTTGTCCCTTAAGGCTGCTGCTGGTTTAAATTCTCTATTGAAAGTAGACCATAGGGAAGTCAATGCCAGACCCCAGAACTCACTAGCTCAGTCCTGCTCATTCAAAGGTCTAGATCCCTGCCTATGGCAGGGGGTTGGAACTAGATGATCCTTGAGGTCCCTTCCAACCTTACCATTCTATGATTCTACAAGTGCTATAAAGACGTGGACTTGGGGTTGAAGAAATCTAAGTCCCTACAGTGAAAAAAACTACCCTGTGGCAGGAAAAAAAAAAAAAAATCAAACCAACAACACAAAACAAAAAACAAGCAACTGGTAGCTGGAGAAAATCCACAAACCTTCTGAAGGGGATATACTAAGTAAAATAAGAAAATTCAGGTACGCGTGAGAAGGAAGCAAACCTGATGTCCTTAAGAAAAGGACAGGATGAACCATGGCTATATGGGTGGTAGATAGGCAAAGAAAGGGTTGAATTTAGATTTTATGCTGATTAAATCTTGTTATGAATATGAAAGAATGGCCTCTGAACCCTTGAATTCTGCTGGTTGAAAATGAACTTACATTTTTGAGTATGTATGTATGCATAGGATTGGTGATTGGATCTTTAGCATCACTGCTAGACTCTCTCAACCATCTCAGGGAGGGTTTCTTTATATTCCACACTCTGATTAGCTAAAATCTCACTGAAATCCCATCCTTTCTCCAGTAATAATTTTAAGAAGGGACAGAACTTTACGAAGCTGATTTTTTCCATCTCAAAGTTTTCTGAGTAGAAAATACAGCTCTTTTGATGCAAATATCACATGAAGAAGCACAATTTTTCCAAAGAAATACCCCTTAAAAAGGAACATTTTCAAGAAACACACTATGAGGCCTATCAGTGAGGGACTGAACCCGATGCTTGCATTTATGAAATCACATTTGTAGAAGGTATTTACAGCACTTACAAGGAATCCCATATATTTGATTCTAATCATCATTACTGCCTTTTCCTTCATTCAAAATCCTATTTCTATAGGATTGTGGCAGTGCTACCAAATGCATGAATACTCAGCTGCTCATTATGCACTACAAGTGTTTGCAAGAAAATAATCTTTTGTTTTCTGTAATTTATTTCTTAGTGTTTTGTTGATATTCTACAGTGAGGTCACTAAAACGTTTTGTAGATTCCTTTAGTGAGAAGGACTGAATGACAAACACGCCTGAAGATCTTTTGATGTAAATTTCCTTGGCTTTTCAGTGAAGAGTTTATAAACTCCCCATTCCAGACAGCATGCCATGTCCAAAAGAACTTGTGGGTCTCTCTCATTAAGTGCAGGCTAGGACTGCAGTGGTGTTTATGGTCTGTTGGTTATGCCAAAACATCCCTAAGAAATTAGTGTTTTAGTTCCTGTTCTTAAAATCTCAGAAAGGTGGGGGAAATGTTATAAAATTGTTCAGGTAGTTCCTCAGCTTAATCTAAGTCAGTGAGACTTTGTGTGCATCCTTACCTGAGCATTTTAGCATCACGTCAAAGGCACCGAGGAGTGGATAGTGGTAACAAACCTAAGGGGCTGAGTGAAGATGCAGTCACTTTGGTATTTGCAAGATGATTTTCTGCTCCCAGTACGAGAATTTCTGTTACCTTCCATGCTGGTTTGAGGCTAATTGGAATATTTTAATGAAAAGAATTAGATTATAGGCTGTGAAAAGAAAACACTGGTGATGTCTACTTCACTCATAGGCTGGCTGAGATGTATAAGAACAAGAATACAAACATAGATAAGACACTCAGAGAGTCTTGGTCTCTCTAGCTTTTTGTCTGCTGGCCTCTTTGCTAACCTAACTAACCACTCTCCTCCTAATCCCCCTGGCTGATCCTCCAAACTCACCTTGCACGTAAGGCAAACCCTGGGGTAAGATAGAGGGGTGGGAAGAAGGTGGAAGGGTGATTGGGGTCCCCTCCTGGGGATTTCTGGGAGGGGTATTGTGTTTCTCTATTACCTTTAACTTGTGTATTTCTGTAAATATTCCTGTATATTGTATATATATCTGCTTGTATATTGTGCTAAGCTGTAAATAGAGCTTCAGTCCTTAACTTCCAGCCAGCTGAGTCTAGTCTGGGTGATTTTATAAAGCGTGAGGGAGCAAGGAACTCCCAAACCATCACACCTTCTGAACTGAAGACATGGTGAAGCCTGTGTCCTCATTTCAAAGCAATACTTTCCCTACCCCCCCCCTTATAAAAAATTTTTTATATATATAGATAGATAGATAGATTTTAAAAAAAAAAACACTCTGAGCGTAATATAAGTAAAACTTCAACATGCAGGATATGATACTTACTTATTGGATTTGTCTTTGAATGCACTGAGCTGCTGCTGCTTCTTTTTTTTTTTTTTCATACAGAATGCATACATTAATACTTACAGCTTATTGTCTCCCTGTGTACAAACACACATTTAATCACTGAACTCTTTGGGAAAAAAAAATCATTTGGAAGTTTAGTGTATAAATCCTTTTTTGCATTGTGTGCAAAAAAAAAAACAATTTTTCCTTCTGACGATAGCTGAATACTTGTGATCAAAATTAAAAGTGATCAGAAAGTGGAGAGTGAAAGTAGGTTTACCTGACTCTGGCTTTAGGAACAACCAAAGCATTGGAGATACTGAGGAGACTTTCAGTGCTGTAAAAATAGTGGAGTGATGTCAGCACTAACCAGAGGAAAATAATGTTGAATTCTGAATTCAGTGCAATCAACGCTCAGAAATTCCAATCAGGCAAGGTTCCTGGCCCGACACACAGAAGTTCAAGAACATATTCCCAAGTTCCCAAGTTACAGCAGTATGGCTAAGACTAAGTTGTGCCTTTGGAAATATTTGCATGTGTGCCACTCGGTCTGCATATTGCTTTGCCAGCATGCTGGGTTTCCGATGAAGTTCAGGCACGAAATCTTTGGGGAAGGCCTGTGAGTGGTGTTAACCACAGCCCTCTCTCTCCATCTGCAGGCTAGGTGTTGAACTTCCAAGCGACTGGAATGCAAGAACTGGAAACAGTCTCTCGACAGCAGAGACAGTAACTCAGTTGTTGTTTACAAGTGAAAGAGCAGGCACTCACTTGCCACTGCAACAGTGGTGATGTCAAAACAGCAGGTGTTAGGAAGCAGTCCGTGGGCTACGGTGAACTACAGGTTCATTGCCTTTTGTATGTTTGATGTAACTTTTAATCTGCCTGGATCTGATGTACCCAGAAAATTTGGGAAAGATTCTTTTAATTTATCTGGGTCAGAGAGGAGATAATGTTGTACATATTAGAAGCATGTTGGGCCACATGGAGATTTATTTTTTAACCATAGTTTTGGCTTATTTACAGGTAGATGACCTGAGGAGCTAAAGATATCTTTTGTAATACATAATAAAATAAGTGAAAGCAGTCTGATATGCTAGTCAGGAGTTTGCAGTCTGGGTTAGGCATACCTAACCAAAAAAGGACACTAACCTTGTTTGCAGGCTGTTTTTGCATCTGGCTGAACAGCAAAGTTTCATTCTGGCGAAGCTGTCGGTACAGAGAAAGGCAAAGGGCACAAGCAGGGTGTAATACAAAAATACTTGAAAGAAGACCAACAGCAGCTTTGAGCTGGGTCAACCCAGATATCATTTTATGACACCCGTGCAAAAAAAGGAAGAAGTTAAATGGATTAGGAAAATGCACATATAAAACTGATCTGCTCTATAAGAGATGTAAATTGCTGGAATTCCAGGACTTGAGAAGTTTTTGTAGACAGTAAAAATGTCAGTAGAACAGTTTGCTCCATGATCAGTCTTTACAGAAACTGTTATTTAAACTATGCCCACAAAAAAATTATAAGTAATGCAGAAGATTAGTGAGGGAGTGGATATAGTTTTGCTTGTGCTGGTCTGACTAATACAATGCTTTTTTACTATGTTTAGTAGATACAGGAGAACAGTCAGTCCTAAAATGGCAAAGTCCATGAAATTACAGTGATTTATATTGGTTAAAGATCTGCCTTCTTGTGTTTCTTTTGTTTTATCTAAAAATGGGAGGTATAAACAATATTCTTCTACTCCTGTTTGTCATGTTTGTTCCAACTCTGTGTCTTGATCGCTGTGGCGGGGCACACCCAAGTCCCTGCCCCACCGGCGGTTTGAATGGGGTGTGAAACTGTTCTGCTGCCCACCCCCCCCACCTCTGGTTCCAGGGGTTTGGAATGTGAAAGGAGTAGGTGTCAAGTACCTTACTCCACCCCCGCAGGCTTGAACGGGGGAAAGCAAATCGCCCCAGCATATATATATATATGGCAATGGGACACATTAGCTAGTGGGACTTGGAGCAGACTTGGAGCAGACTGCCAGAGGTTGCTACGGGGGACTTTGAGAGGGCTTTAAGACGAACTGCTAGCCACAGACTGCCAGCGTCGGACTTGGACTCGGACCTTGACTTAGACCTGGAGTCGGTCCTTGAGTCGGTCCTTGAGGGGCATCTGCAAGAACGGTGACGAGAAAGCACAGTCCCCACTCTCGACCGTCAGATCTTGCCTGCCTGTTGAAGGGACCTGCCTCTGCCGTAATCGTAGATACATCGAGCAGCCCGAGCTTCACCCTGCAAGGCCTCTCGATTTGCACTTCAAGGCACTGCCGCACAGACTGCCGACAAGGAGCCAAGGGACTATCTCCGAATTCCTACTCCACGGCCGTGAGTAGCGCTGACGTTCCCCAGGGCTCCAGGCTGCCTTTATTTGTAAGTCCGGCAAAGCTATTTTTTTTTATAGCAAACCCTTTCCAAGCCTTCTGATTTTTCTGAATTACTAAATTCCCTGTAAACATCCTTGTGAAAGGTTTTCCCGAACGAATTTCTGAACCCCATCTAACTAATATTTTATATAAAGTTGTGGGCGGGGCTTTCCAGAAATAAAATAACTGCAGATTTTATAATTCCTGCCTCATGAATTCCCACAACCGAGTCAATCACAAGGAGCAACATTTCAGTTCAGAAGTTCAAACAGCTCTCAGGCCTCAGTAGCCCTGATCTCAGATTGGTGTTTCTAAGCACCACAGTTAAACCAATAATAATATCAATGTTGCCAGTAATAGACATGACATCTGACAAGGAAATATATCTGTAAGATTGTTTGTTTGTTTGTTTTCTCTTCAGTTTCCCTTTCAAGAGAAAAGAAGTGACTCCAGATTACTGGGATGTAATTTTTCAGCTCTTCTTTATAAGAGCAATGTCTGTGGTTACCTTGCTGCTGCCACTCATGACAAGTGTTATTATCAAGGTCTGACTGTTGCAGTCATGAATGATAAAAGTGATTGTGTTTATGGAGGTTTTATTAGTCAAAATTATATTTCAGCTGAAAGGTTTAGTAAAGATGAAGTGGAATTTCACTTTGCATTAAACAGGAAGGAGTATGAAGGAAAATAATTCTATTACAATAAGAGGCAATGCACTGTATGCAGATATATAAATTTGGTTCTAATTTTGGAAATCAATTTCTAATCTTGCTGTGCAAGGAACGTGCACCACACTATAACGGCAGATCAAGATTTAAAAACTGCACATTCAGTGTGGCAGATTTCCTTGGAGATCTAATTTTTGTCAACTCTGAGTGAAAGGCAGGTTAATTAAAAAAAAAAAAAAAGTATTTATTGTAGAAATTCTGGTGACCTACCTTTAATGTTACAGTATCATAGAATCATAGAATGGTAAGGTTGGAAGGGACTTCAAAGATCATCTAGTTCCAACCCCGTGTCATAGGCAGGGACACCTCCCACTAATACAGGTCACTCAAGGCCTCACCCAACTTGGCCTTGAACACCTCCAGGGAGGGAGCAGCCACAACCTCCCTGGGCAACCTGTTCCAGTGTCTCACCACCCTCACTGTAAAGAACGTTATCCCCTTGTTATTTGCATCTGATCCTTGCAGTGAGACAAACTGCGTGGTAGCTAACCCTTACAACAACTATTCATGACTATTCTTGGGCAAGTGGCTTATCTCAATAACTGGCTGAAGCAAACTTGTGTTCTAGGAGGTCATCTAGTTGTCTTTGATATTTGAGTCCTACAGATTTCTCTGTCCCCATGAAGTCAGAGTGCCTTCTAAGTTTAAATGTACCTATGCTCAGGCTGCTTCAGTTAGGAAATTTCACAGACTAAAACTGAGGGACAATTCTCTAAGGAGACACAAGATACTTTATGCTTGGAGTCGAGGTATCTAACTCTTGGGTGCCCTGACACCCTATAGGATTAGTAGGGCTCAAGAGTGGGGTTCATAAAAGCTACTGTGCTCAGAGCCACTTTAATGTGCCAAGGGGCAGATGTCCTTTCCACCTGATAGGCACTTAACTCCAGGCTGTTGGCAGAAGGCTTTGTACATCAAAGGCTCAATCCAGGGAGAAGGAACGAGGCAGTGCTTCTTGCATGNGGCGAATGCGTGGAGGCAGCAGGCAGGATGCAAGCAGGCATCTGTAATGGTGGAAGGCACGCACCCCGTGTTCCCTGCTCCTTTATAACACAGCCCAAAGATCAATTGGACCTTTGGACACAAGATAGCCAATCAAATGGCGGTTACCCAAGATTTTGCCATATTGGGTGAAGCCATAGGCTTGCTTTATCCTTTTTTTGTGCAGATCACGGGCCCTGCACAAGGCAATCATGTGCCCCCTAGCAACCACAGGTGATGGACAGGCCCCGGACCCCAGACTTAGTGGCACCAGGTCCTTTGTCCCTTTTCCCGCAGTTGCTCTCTCCCCAAAACAGCAGAAAAACATGTCTGCACAAGCCAGGACATGTACAAGCCCAAGAGGCCTGTTTAGGCCTACCACGACACTTGTCAAATAACTTTTACTCTAAAATTCCCAAGCGTATTCATTCTAAAATGCTCTAGGGTATTAATTTCTGAGTAGAGACTCCTGTTTTGCTTTATTTTTTCTGCAACCTAATTAAATATTACTTGAAACAGAGGGATGCTGTTGCAATGAAATGGATGACTATGGAAATCATGGAACATCTTTGAAATGAAATGAGAAGGATTCCTGCTCTAGGTGCAGGAAGCATCATGGATACCAAGGATATGTACAGTACTGATTTAGAAATGCATAACAATAGCAAAGCAGTAGTAGGTACATCAATGTTAGTATTACATATGACTTCTTTCTGAGCCAGAGAGTAGTAAGGTAGGTTGTAGCACACTGCTTTGGAAGAGAAGCAGGTGTGTCTGCACTGTGCCATGGAGGGGCACACAGAGACACACATCTTGTGATATTCATCTGCTGCAGAACTGAAATAATACAGCTGCATCAGCACATTGCAAATAAGGTCTGCCAAGAGGACTGGTATTATCTAACCTAGTGATTATGGAACTTGGCCAAGAGTGATGTATTCTTGGTCCTAGTCTCTATGTCCTTGATTACTTCTGGCTTGTTTGTTGTTATTTTTAAAAAATAATTCAGATTCCATCTATCATTAGATGTTTGAACATCCCAGGGAGCAGAAACTGAGTCTTGGATCCCTTCCACTCATGTACATGTTTGTGTTTGTAAGTTCTGCCTGGCCTGGTCTCTCCTGAGTTTTCCCACAGGAGGTGGGAGGCATTATTGCAGCCCTCCTCAGCAGGTAAAAACCTGGAATCCAGATCTACAGCTTCCTAAGCAAATGCTCTACTTGGATGCTATGCAAAATGTCATGGCTGTGAATAAAACTTGGAATGCACTAAGGTTGTTGAAAGCATATCAAATAAATGAGAATTTTCAGAGGAGACAACTCATTTGCAAATCCCAAACAATATTGCTGACAGAAAAGTGCTTAGATCAGCACTTTTTTGGGCCATCTCAGCTTGGAATTTTCAGGAATCTAGTGCAAATTCCCTTTGTGCTTTCAGTTTTCATTACACCCTGACCTGTGAGACAGAGTACTCATATTCAGCATTCAGGATGAGGCGCATTTGAGTGCTTTGCCTGTCCTATGTACCTAGCAGCAGCTAGGTCCCAGAGCCCTGTTTCTCTAAAAGGCTTTGTGTCCAGAAATTAGAAGCAAAGTGAGACCAGTAGAGCTAGCACTCTGTGAGGATGCAAGCCTGGCAGCATCCAGGAGCCAGTGACTCGGGATTCAGCATGGGAGGCTGGTGAATGAATGTTCCAACAGGGAAAATGCAAATAGCTCCCTGGTCTGCTTGCATGTTCAAGTTTCTTTTGAAAGAAAAGAAGAAAAAAAAAAGTAGATAAAATAAAGAAGTTAATTTTAAAAGAACACAAATGAGTGGTTTGAATTCAGCCCTGAAATTAAATGGCCTTTTAATACATACCTGAGCAGTTAACATCTGAACCTTACTAGTTTCCCCAAAAGTGCTACATATTGCTGGCACACAGAGAGTTCAGAGCAACTGTCTGAGGCTGTGGACCATACCAGGTAATTTAATAACAAGCCATAGCAAGTTCTTTTGTGCAGCTATGCTGTACCTTCTCACTGGCCAGGATGTCCTGGAAAATGATGTCTAATGTCAGCAGTGTAGAGGAGACATTTTTGTCTTGGTTCTTAGAATCATAGAATCATTGGATTGGTTAGAAGGAGACCTCAAGGATCATCTAGTTCAAACCCCCTGCCATAGGCAGGGACATCTCCCACTAGTACAGGTTACTCAAGGCCTCATCCAACCTGGCCTTGAACACCTCCAGGGAGGGAGCAGCCACAACCTCCCTGGGCAACCTGTGCCAGTGTCTCACAACCCTCACTGGAAAGAACTTCCTCCTGACATCTAGTCTAAATCTTCCCTCTGCCAGTTTAAACCCATTCCCCCTTGTCCTGTCATTCCAAGACCTTGTCAATAGTCCCTCCCCAGCCTTCCTGTAGGCCCCCTTCAGATACTGGAAGGCTACTATAAGGTCTCCTTGAAGCCTTCTCTTCTCCAGGCTGAATTTCTTGTTTCAGAAATGTGAAATTAGAAAGCTTGACATAATTGTCATGGGTGCTGTTCACCTCATACTGCTCAGAAACTTCTTACTACATTGGCATACCTTTTCCCAGACAGTATTAACTCTCCAGCTGAGTTACACAATGGCTTACATATGCTAAAGTTATCTATATGTTCTCAGTATAAAGCTTGCCAGGCCTTATTTACATTTGTGGTTTGTAAAACCTGAACATGATTTCCTGATGCATGATGGTGCCATACTTTGTCTCCTGATACGTTCTGAAAACCGACCTCCTAATGACTTTTAGCCTCTTAAGGCTGCTTATGTTATTGTAATATTGTAGAGTTACCTCCAACAGAGCCAGCAACTCACTACAGAGGTTGCATTCCCTTGTGAGATGGAAAAGCAACTCTTTTTCTCAGTTGCATTAGTTGTCTTATTACAGATAACTTGGCCCAGATTTACATAGGTGTTGAAGGTCAGAGTTACATGCCCCAGTGGCTGCAAAGGCACTGGGGAGTGCTCAGTGCTTTCTGAAAAATCAGACTATTCACATTTCAGATTTACCACTGCAAATTAGAAGAGTGGAAAGTATGAGGCAGTGAAGGATGGGATTCATTTTCGTTTTCCTGATTCCAGTACACTGGTGTGACTACTAAATATATTTTGAGATCTCCTGAGCCTTTGAGAACATGTAATATTTTGGTCTTAACAAGGAAAGGAAGAAAATGATGGATGAAATCGGATCGTACAAATTTTATTTAAACATGCTGTCATGATTTGCATTTTATTACCTGGTCCAACAGGAGAAGGAAAATTCAGCTTTTCCAGCTCTGCGAGTTCTGTGATTACATGAGAACCCCCTAAAGAGCTGATAAAACAAGTGTGACAAGTCAAGATAAATAATTGCTTTGGGCTAATTGTTTCCAAACTACAGATGCAGTCATATAGTCAAAAAATCATCATGGCTGGTTCATAGAACAGCTGTTTCATATAGAAATGCTGCAATTCATTTTGTATTCTTGTCCATTATGTGCTTTTGGTGAATTTTGTGCAATTACATGTAGCGAAAGGTTATTGCTTTTCCTGAGGAATGCGTTGGATGCTGCCATTTTTTCTACAGTGCATTTCTGTGCCATGTAATTCCCCCTGACAAAAAGCAACCAGAAAGGTGAGTCAGGAAGATTATCATCAGAAACATGTGAAAGGTGGCAGTTTGGTTTCAGCACAGTTCTGTATAATTTATAATTGTTTTCTGTCATGTTAACCATTAACTGTCCTACCTTCTAGAGGTGCATGTTAGGAAAACAACATGAATAGAAGTGACAGGATGTTCTGAAGAAAATTGCTTGAGAGGAATTTTGCTGGACTGTTCCTTCTTTAGCAATGAACAAACTACCACACTGGCAAAAGAGATTATGCCCAAATTTGGGTCTTCACCTATAGGACTGGATGTGGAACTGACTGTTAATTTTCCCTGTGTGTTTGCTCTGTTATCTTACTTTCCTCCCTGTAAAATGGGATATTAATCCTCTCTTCTCTCAGAGAATTAGCTAGATTTTGCACATTCCTTTGGTGCTATTAATGAAGGATTTCCAATGCAATTTAGCTCAGCTGTCCTCGTTTGCGCAGGTACTCCTGGCTACACCAGGAACCTTGCTCTGCAGAGTTTGATTCGCTGTTTTGTATTAGGAGCTGATGAATGTAAAGACAAGATTTTCCCTGAGAATCTGGAAGAGAAGCTGAAATAGCTCCAGTGAAAAGTGAGCCACCGTGGTGAGTTTTATATCCCTAATTTAGCACTGAAGAGAAGGAGACAACTTAAGAAGTAATTTCACAGTACAGCTTCAGTATGCTGGTGGGTAGGAAAATAAAGTATTCTTCATCCATGAATCATGCTCACTCCTAGGGAGCAGAGATAGACACTTACTGCTCTTGCCATTTACCCTCTAGCCAGCTGTCTGAAGAAGAGTCATGCACCTATAGCCACATGTTGAAAATATCTTCTCTGCTCTCTCAAGTTGTTATAATGGCTCAAACAGAGAGGAATTTTGAAGGACTTCATTATTCTCCCCATTTAATTCTGCAAGATGCCCTTTGGTGCTTCTGCAGTAGAGTCATCCTGATTGATGTATACATCTGGTGGACATCTGAATAAGGCTACTAGTATTAAGAAGTACTGACTCTGAGGTAATGAATTAAAAAAAAACCACAACCCAAAAAAACTTCACTAATACCATTTGGGAAATACAAAATAGCAATGCTTATTTATTTAGTAGCTATAGCACAGAAAGGAAAGACCAAAAAACAAATAAAAAAACCCTGAAGTATGGGAGTCTAGTGCTAGCAAGCACCAGTTCAGTCTTATCTCCTATGGATACAGTTGGATGCAGCAGCAGGAGTGTTATTTTCTCCCTGCATGATACGAGTCACTTCCACAGGAGACAATATGCAATCCTAAGAGCTAAGCACTAGGTGTTTCATATTTGCTGAATCTCTTGCTTTGAGTCATTGATTTCTTCACATTGAATCTCATCTCTGGCCCAGTTAGTGAGCCATTAAGTGAGGAGTCTACTGTGTTGATGAAATAATAATTCTGTTTACAGAGCGCCTTCTCACCAAGGCACCGTAGGTGCAGCACAGTATCTGCTTAATTCACACTCTTTTAATAATTAAAGCTTTTCTACCTAATGCCTTTGTGAAAAACTGAATTCTTGTGCTGTCTTCAACCAGAAGCAATTGTGGAGAGGCTGCTTGGGGAGCAGTTCCTAGAAGACTGCCTATTTGTTTAGCACCAGTTCATCCTTTCCTCTAGAATGAAGAAACGATTTCCTTTTGAGAAAGGTGCTCAGGCCATGTACACAAGCAGATCAGCTGGGAAGTGAAACTGTTTACACTGAAACAGCTTGAAAGTGTCTAGCTTTTTTGTGTGTGTTTTATTTCTGTGCCCTCCCATCCTGTTTTTGAAGGGTCCTTGGCTAAGGAAATGTGTAGAGATGGAGAGTCATTTCCATTCACATTGCATCATCCCAAGTACTTTTTCTGCAGGTAATAGGCTGTAGTACTAGATGAACAATTATGGTGGCATTAGCCCATTTCTGGCCAGTTTCTTTCCTGCAAGTTGTGGTGGGTTGGACCTCATGGGGAAAGTGTCACCATACCCCTAGGAGTGATGTCTGAAAGCAACCTGCTGCTGTGAAGTCATGGAAACAGCTGAACCTTACAATCTTCTCAGACAATGCCTTTAAAAACATTTGCCCAAGATAGTCACTTTGTGTCTATCACACACACACAAAAAAAAGGATTGGAAAATAGTTTGAGCACTCCAAGATATTTTTTTTTTTTTTGAGTACCTTTCCTACAGATTTGGGTAATTGCAGAGAGGTTTTGTGTGCTTGCTGGGCTAATTTTATAAAATCCTGACACTGGAGAGGGTCACACTTACTGCTACCAGAGGTAGATGCAAGTCCAGAGACATTAGTGGAATTGTATCCTGTCAGAGTTATGAAGCTAGACCTCCTAATATTGCCTTACTTCTGTAAAGGGGAGAACAGATTTACCAGCTTCTCTCTCTCTCTGAGCTTTGATAACCTCTCTGTAGCCTCATAATACTGCAGGATCTTTCCAAACTTATCATTTCTTTCCACCTGCACAAGCCATTCAAGAAATTAGGAAGACAATATTATTTCCTTGTAGATTAAATTACATCTTGAGTCCTTTGCTACACATTGTGTGCGTGTTCTTTACTTTCTTCCTCTCACTTTGTTACACTAGAAGCTACATTCTGTATCCTGGCTTTGAATAACAAAATGCCCATGTTACGTGATAATGACTAACTCCAGAAACAGACCCTAAAGCCATTCTGAACAGCTGTTGAATGAGACTTGAACTGCAAATGTGCTCATTAGAACGAGATGAAAGTTAGGCAAGTGCCTTGTAGGGTGAACCAGTCTAGATGTTTCATTGTATCACCACCTCCTTTAATAGGAGCTTCCTAGGGCAAATGTTCAACAGTTTTCTGGAAGCCTTCCCACTGGTTGGTGTGAATGTATTTTTCAAATTAATTCTTTTCTCACAAGGTGAAATATCTGTAGTTTGGTTTTGCTTGTATAAGTTTGAATCATATCAAGAGGTATACCAGATTTTTTTACTCAAATATTGGATAAAAGTGTTTGACTTGCATATTTGTAAACTGTTTAGAGACATGTGTGATGAAGTGGCAATGTGTTTTTGGCACGGGTGCAACCGCAAATACTTTCAACATGTGGTGTTGGCATGTCTGGTAAAAGATACAATTACTGTATCTTATTTGAAGATACAGCTAGACCTAAAATTAAAATTGATTATAGATATGAGAGATTTCGTTTGCTAAATGGCTTAGTCATGTTTGCCCTCTCATGGCAGCAAGTTTGCAAACCATGGACCCTCAGGAGCCAAACAAGGAGAGACCTCTGCAGAGAACACAGCTAATGGATTTTATTTAACTCTGTGATTTGATTTATGGTTTGTTCTATTCATCAGCCCCTACTGTGAGCGTATAACTTTACAGGGAATGCTTCTGCTCACCTAGACATCAGTGTGAAGTGTGAGTAAATCTGCTTTCGTGTTGCTCCATTGCCTCAAAGGCAAAGACAGAGAAGATCAAGTCTCTTACTCTAAAAGTGCAGCAGGAGCTGGTAGGAATGGAAGGTGCTGCAGTTAGGTTTTCTGGGGGTTTGCTGTAGTGATGTGTTCAGCTTGAGACACAGTTGATTATGTAGTGCTTTCATTACAACCCTGCTTTCTGCCTAACAAGGGGGAAATGAGCCCTACAAAGAACCCAATGAAGAACTCAGGCAAAGAGAAGAACTTAAAGCAGGAAAGGTCATTTCATATGAATAAAATCTTTTGGGTAGGGAAAGGGGCAATGAAACCCAGTAGCTGTGAAATTGCTGTGTGATCACCAAGTAAGCAACTTCTCATTCAGAAAAAAATAGTGCAATTTTCAGACTTGAGCCATTGGACTAGTATGGCAGACTATGCCATGTATATTTTTTCTTGTATTTCTCTTTGAGAGATCTACCAACACTTTTGAAGCAGAAGCAACTTTTTCCTAGTGTGTATGAGGAGTAAACTGGTGAGGTTCAATGATTTCACTGCTGTTAGTACAATTATTGAGGAAATGATTGAAATTTAGGGATGATGTAATGTGGAAATTGTCAGGTATCTTCCTGAGGAGAGTGACACTGGGTGATCCCATTGCATCTGTATTGCAAGCATGCACTGACTTGAAATTGTTTAGTTTGAAAAAGTACTGTTTTTAACCATCTTGACTGCCTTAGGCTGAAGTGCTTGTAGAATGGTGGTAGTCCAATGAGAACCTTATTGGATGAAGGACTTCCTGAGCTAAAATGTGAGTCTGGCAGCTTCACTAAACAAATACATTTACAGCTAGCAGTGGTGAAAGGCTCACATGGTTTACAGTACAGAGCTTATGGGAAGTTAGGTAAATGTAAGCTGTTGTTGTAGTGCAATGATTGTCTCCTATACTTGATATGAAGCTGCAGTTAAAAGGGGACTTGATGACTGGAACAATAGTGAGTGGGGTGGAGGCAACTATAAAAAATATTTGTACTGCCATTACATACAGAACAGTTCATGCCTATACTTCTGAATCACCTAATCTCAAAACAGGTCAGTTGCACAGAGAAATCATTGAACAAAAGCCCTTTAAGACAAGACTTTTAAGAGAGGAATATTGTCTAAAAGGATGCTAATGATAAGGCCAGGAGACCAATAGGAGTAAAAGTTGCACACTTCAGCCGATCTCCAGTGCCATGCTGAAAGCATGCATCAGGTAAGTGAAAGTGTCACTCAGATGTTTGTGCTACAGATCATCTAGCCTCAGAATTGTTGGTAGAATCTGGAAAGAAATGACAAATTCTTCTTAATTATGTTTATATTTATATTGACATGATATAAATCAATACTATAGTGTGAGCTATGACTCTGCTTTGGCTGGCAGAGTCTCTCTGTAGGTGTTGGTTCATGGAATGCTTCAGATTTGGTAGGGCAGAGACATACAAAGCACAGAGATTTGTCTGTGCTGCTAACCTAAACCTTGATCTTTAATTCAGCTAATCTGTGCCTACTCACCAAGAGAAAGCTGGAATGGGATGTCAAGCAATGTATAGAAAATTAGTGCTTTGAGCTTCAGATCCTTTCAAAAATATAAATGAAATAACCTCATTACACACCTGAAAAGCTCCTCTGTTGCCTGTGCAAGAGAAGAAAGTGAGGAAGTGAGCAGCCCATACACATGGCAGAAAGCAACTGTGTCTCAGGGGAGTTTTGGGCTGTCACATTGCATCTCACTCTGTACGGGAGGGAGACGTCGGCATCCCAGCATTTCTCATGAGTGGAGCAATCCATTTTGTCATTCCACCAGCTGGCCAAAAGGCAGGGGGAGTGCCAGGTTCCCTGTCTGCCTGGTGCTAACCAGCTGGCCCTGGGCATGCTTAGGAGCCTGCAGAGCCAGGCTGAAGGCAGGAGACAGCACAGGGGAGCTGGCTGGTTACTGGATTCAGAGCTGGCAGCCTTACCCAACCCAGGAAGCTGTGTAATCTGTAAAGCTGCAGCTGGGGATCTCAGGACTTGGCAAAGGGGGTAATGTGCCTGCCAGATTTATTTTGGTCTGTCAGGCAAGGTCACAAATTAATTCCTCTGGAGCTTTTCAGTTTGATTGCATGAGAATTTTCTAATGTGAAGCCACAGTGTTGTAGATACTGTTGCTCATCTTCACAGAGATAAGTAAAAGACTTAGGCACCATGCAGGTGCTTATGCTCAAGACTGAAATCCTTCTATACCATTAAATAACAAAGTCTGTTGGTACCTAATTTTCAGAATTTGTGCAGCTCTCCAGCATCCTGAAAATCAGCCTTGCCTCTGCTCAGAAGTGCTGGAAAAGCCATGAAGCTCATCCTGTTCTCACACATTAGACATAAAAAGCCTCTTGCAAGATGTTCTATTGCTGAGCCCCACAAAACCACAGTGTCTGTGACTATGCTTCTTCAATGATCCAAATGTGTTTCCTACTCCCCTCCATTTTCATAACAACGATCCATGGGTTGAGCAGCCGCCTGAGATGTGAGACTTCTTCCCTTTCCCACCATCTCCCAGTTGTGTTTCAGAAGGGCCAATGTCGCTGCCAGAACCTAGAAGATGATTTTAGATATGGAAACCTGTTCACAAGGGAGTCCAGGGCTCTAGGAAATGGGATGTGTTTGATGATCTCTTCAATATTTCCAACTGAAAGTTCTATCAGGCTGGAGGGGGAAGATACCTTAGATTCCATGCAAAGTGCTAAACTCTCCTTAATATAGGAAGTTTAGTGCATCACTCTGGGGAGAAGATTGGAATCTGGCTTGAAGCACACAAGTCAGGTCTTAGAAAACAGTGAATCATAGTGACAGTGGGGACAGTGACTCATGGCGTAGAGATGTCCATATTAGTATCAAGTGGAAGTGGTATAGCCACATTTCACAAAGGTGAAACAAAACTTGGAGATACCACCACTATCTCCATGGAGTTTGAAGTAGACAAGTTAGCACCATGGTGAGATAGGCATTTGACTGCCAGTTCTAGCCACAGCCTGAGCCTACATCAATCTCTTATGCTCATAGTGAATGTAACCTGTATATAGAATCACAGAATCATAGAAAGGCTGGAAGGACCTCAAAGATCATCTAGTTCCAACCCCCTGCCATAGGCAGGGACACCTCCCACTAGTACAGGTCACTCAAGACCTCATCCAACCTGGTCTTGAACACCTTCAGGGAGGGAGCAGCCACAACCTTCCTGGGCAACCTGTTCCAGTGCCTCACCATCCTCATCCCCCAAGTCTCATGGTCATGAACAGATCTTGAATACTAATACTTTTGTTTTGGCCACATGAGCAAGAATCTGAGTAGAATTCTAGTGTAAGCTTATTAATCCAAAAGTTTGGGCTCTATTTCTCTTGCTATAATTATCTTTTTATTGGTTAGCAATGAAACAAATCATTAAAGCAGCTCTAGCTAGGGTAAATTCTAAACCCCATCAGAGATAGATATGACCAAACAAGGCACTTAAATCTTGTTTCATATAATGTCTCTAAGGAATGCTGACTTCTACTTGCAGAGGTTAAGATAATACATGGAGGAATTAATGTGAAAAAATAATGGAGATAAGTTTGAGGGGAGCTAGTCACAACATTCCATGCATCTGCCACCACTTGCTATATTTTGAAATTAATTTATTTACTGAAAGATTTTAGCAGTCATGAAGCTTCAGAACAGAAAGAGACTGTGATGCATTTTCCCAGTGAGATAAAACAAAGTCATGGCAAAAGATGGAGAATTGTTATTGCAGCACCCAAGTTTGTTATAGAGACTCTTGCAGAGTTCATAGAATCATAGAATGGTAAGGTTGGAAGAGACCTCAAGGATCATCTAGTTCCAACCCCCTGCCATAGGCAGGGACACCTCCCACTAGCACAGGTTACTGAAGGCCTCATCCAACCTGGCCTTGAACACCTCCAGGGAGGGAGCAGCCACAACCTCCCTGGGCAACCTGTGCCAGTGCCTCACCACCCTCACTGCAAAGAACTTCCTCCTAACATCCAGTCTAAATCTTCCCTCTGCCAGTTTAAACCCATTGCCCCTAGTCCTGTCATTGCAAGACCTTGTAAATAGTCCCTCCCCAGCCTTCCTGTTGGCCCCCTTCAGATACTGGAAGGCTACTATAAGGTCTCCTGGAAGCCTTCTCTTCTCCAGGCTGCAGAACCTCAACTCTCATAACCTGTCCTCATAGGAGAGCTGCTCCAGCTCTCTGACCATCTTTGTGGCCCTCCTCTGGATTTGGACTTTGATGGTGCAAGTGTCCAGTTAGCATTTTTCTCTAAACCCTTCAAATTTACTTAAAGGCAAAAATGGATCAAAGATGACGGAGAATGTAGTGATCCAGGAATAGGATTTGGTTTACTTGGAGTAGCAGTATGCACCAGATAAATCCCAGCTAGCTACTACTGTAAAGATTTAAGTGTTGCCTTTATTATGCTAATGGCATAATACTAGAATAGAATAGAACTAGAATTAGAATAGTCCACAGAGGTCTTGGATATTCTGACTCTTTCTGGGCCCTGAGCTCCAACCTTGCCTGACATCAACAGCCACTTTTACAACTCCCATGCCGCAGATCCCTGGCCTTTAAACTGTTTATAAACATAGATAAGTGAAAGATAGGGCATAAGGAAAGCACAGACAGAAGAGAGAGAAAACAAGTTTGTAAAGCTCCAAAAGATTCAGCAGGCTGATGTTTTAACATGGAGCAAAGTGTGGATTTTGAAGCTTCCTGAAAAACTTATGGGTGGTGCACGTCGCCCAGCTTCAGGGCTGCCTGCTCCCCTGCCAGGAGCTGAGTGGAGATGTGTTGTGGTGCCCAAGTTTGTCATGCTAAGAGAAGGTAAACAGGCCAGAGCACACAGATAGATAGATAGGGAAGGGAAAATGGGACGTCAGGAAGAAACAGGCTACAGATAATTAAGGTAAGTGCTGTGGTCAGATCTACCTATACAGAATTCCTCCTTCTCAAAACCCATTTGAAAGTAAACTCAGTAGTGTTAGGACATATAAGTGTTCGTTGTAAACCACAGCTAAGTGAACTGAAAAGGAAAAAAAAGGGGGAAAACCAGATTTTTTTCTTTTTTTTTTTTGGTGCATTATTTTCAGGTACCCAAATAACAACCTTCTCACAATGATCAAGGAAGAACAGTAAGTGCTATTTTCAAACAGCTCTGAATTCTCTTAGTAAACTGTTCTCCTAGCCCTGCTTGCAACGTAATTACTGCCTACCCAGCAATAAAAGAAATGAGAATGTCTTAGGCAATGTCTTTTTCCTCCAGAGACAGTGTGAAATGGTATTCAAGAAGGTACAGAATTGTAATGTATTTACAGGAAAGAAACTGCACAGTAATCAAGTATGGAGTTTAGAGAGGAAAAAAAGAAAAAGCACCCCAAACCCTGATTAGAATTTATATAAAACTGTCCGGAATGTACTATAAATAAACCTGGAGGAAAAAAGAGATTTAAACTATTATTAGATGAGGCCTTGAGTAAGCTGTGCTAGTGGGAGGTGTCCCTGCCTATGGCAGGGGGTTGGAACTAGATGATCCTTGAGGTCTCCTTCCAACCTTACCATTCTATGATTCTATGAATAGTAAACAAAAAAGCCAGTAGATGGCATGAGAGACCTTGATATTCAGCATAAAGCTCAGTTGGCCACTAATAGCTACTCTCTTCTGCAACCTTCTGTGCTGTCTCTGGTTTTAGCCCTAACTACTGTATTTGCTAGATTCCTGAGGTTTCTTATTCATCAGCTACACTTAGATCCACACAGTACATTTATTTTTAGGGACAACTAAAGTTCGTTTAATAGTTCATTCAAACATGCTGAGTAAAAGCCCAGCTCTGTTGAGTTTAACCATTGACTTCAGTGGGGTTGGAATGGTACATGTTATTTTTTTTAATGCTCATGCTGTGGAGCAGGCATTTCTTTTCCAGGAGGGGTCTGATACTAACGGTTTTGTCCTTTCCTATCACACTGCAGCTCCTTTCTCTGGAGCAGAATGACCATGCTTTCCCATGAATCACTATGTCATTTAAAATCAGTGAATCAAAAGAGTCAGGTCTGATGCACGAGGGGTTTGTTGTCTTTGTCTGGGATACAAAATGCTGTGTCTCCAATAACCTTTTGCTTATCCCACTGTAATAGCAGGATCTAATTCTATTTTTTAATGACTAATCCACTAAAGTTTAACCAAAGCTGACCATGAACAAATTGAGCCCATTGTTTAGATTTTGTAACAAATGTATAGATATTTTACAGTTGGATGAATCTGAAAATTAAACCCTTCAACTTAGCAATAAAATACACTCATGTGGTTAGGAGATCTAGTGGAAAACTTTTTCATATCTAGAATCGCTGAAGAATTTGCAGAAGATGTATGGGACTATAAATTCATAAACATTTCTGCTTGACTCCATTGGGTAGGTAAGTAGTCATATCCTTCTGATGCAGAAAATGAGGCATGGAAATCCCCAGCCTCACATAAAACTGCATTACACAACTGCAAAGGCAGGATTCAGGCTCAAACCTAACCTAATCTTAGGTCTGCATCTTTTTTTTTCTAACATTGATGTTTTTTAAGCAATACTGGAATAATTGCAATGCCATTTTCCTTCATTACAACAGTGAAGTCCAGAGTTCATTATTTCATAAAGTTGAGAAGCACTAGGAATGAAGAGTGCATAAAAGCTCACATTTTAATAGTTGGTAGGGTATATAAGTTTGCTTTGCTTTATAAGACAGGACAGGCAGAATTTCCAAATGAGGTTTAAAATCCGAACTGCAGATATCCTCCCAGATGGGTTAGAAGTGTCTATGTGGTATGTTAGAAACTCCAGAAGGACTTTTTTTTCACACTTGTACTGGTATTCATAGAATCATGGAATGGTAAGGTTGGAA
This sequence comes from Ramphastos sulfuratus, assembly GCA_013399055.1. Taxonomy (NCBI): domain Eukaryota; kingdom Metazoa; phylum Chordata; class Aves; order Piciformes; family Ramphastidae; genus Ramphastos; species Ramphastos sulfuratus. Next base: position 94,427 of record WBNM01014090.1, read on the forward strand.
GGGACCTCAAGGATCATCTAGTTCCAACCCCCTGCCATAGGCAGGGACACCTCCCACTAGTACAGGTTACTCAAGGCCTCGTCCAACCTGGCCTTGAACACCTCCAGGGAGGGAGCAGCCACAACCTCCCTGGGCAACCTGTTTCAGTGCTTCACCACCCTCACTGGAAAGAACTTCCTCCTAACATCCAGTCTAAATCTCCCCTCTTCCAGTTTAAACCCATTGCCCCTTGTCCTGTCATTGCACCTTGTCAATAGTCCCTCACCAGTCTTCCTGTAGGCCCCCTTCAGATACTGGAAGGCTACTCTAAGGTCTCCTGGAAACCTTCTCTTCTCCAGGCTGAAGAGCCCCAACTCTCTCAGTCTGTCCTCATAGGAGAGCTGCTCCAGCCCTCTGAGCATCTTTGTGGTCCTCCTCTGGACCCTCTCCAACACTTCCATGTCCTTCCTGTGCTGGGGGCTCCAGAACTGCACACAGTTTTGCAAAACAAGCTCATTCTGAGTGTTTTGCTTTGCTATGCCTGTTGCCACCCTCAGCCTTTACTAACTTTAATTGTATTTAGATTTTACAGCTGCAACATCAGTGGAGTCTTTTTCAGTCAGTTGAAGACATTCAGTCATCTCAGCACGACAGCACTAATGAACAGGAACTGGGCAAAAATGATGGCTGCCCCTTCACAATGGAAATACTGAGAGCTGTGTCTCACCTATGCCCTGCACAGACCAGTGAAAGTCTTGTGCCAGGGTTTTGCTAGGGACTGTTTTGCCCTCTCTCTGAGCCTGCACCCCAGCCTGACCTTCATTACTGGTGGAGTAATGGTGAGTGAATTCCCTGGGGCATCTTCATCTTTCTTCCCTTATGTCTGGTAGAGCGTGTGAGCTAGTGGTTTCTTTAGGAATTTCAGCTCAAGCTGTTGCACACAGCATCTTGCTGTTGGGAGCTCTATTGGCCAAGAACACCACAGCCAGCGGGTAGCACTAACAGAGAAGCTTCTGCTGGAGGAAAGGCATACATGTGTGGTTTTAGTATGGGCAGGACATCATTTTCCAGGCATGACAATTTAACAGAATAAGACATGGTAACTGTTTTGGTGGCTCCCTTTAATTGGGAGCTGGAGGAGCCACCTCACTGGTACAGGAAGCAGGCCTTCAGCAGACCTGTCCTGGCATGCTTACTGTTTTTCTTAACACTGTGCAGCAAGCATTATTATATAGCATCATTTTAGAATAAAATAATTTAGGACTGCAAATCAGTCTCTGCCTTCAATTATTTTTTCCTGCTGACTTTAACAGTCTGTATGATGTTTTTTTGGGAGAAGCATTTGCCTTTGTGAGCTGTTTATACTTTTCATAGCGTACATTCCAGCTTGATCATTGTTAATTAGTATCATGCTTCTGTGTATGTAGCTATGTTTTACTGCAAGGGGAATTACTTCTGTTTCTAATGACTCCTTGCTGTTACCAAACTCCTGTTCTAGTAGTTGAGTGTGAAAGTTCATTTTCCTTCTCTCACTACATTTCTTCACTACCTTTGTTTTATCTGAAGTGGTTGCCTGTCAAAAACTTCTCTCTTGTAAACAAGCAGATTAAAGAGAAAGGTGTTGGATTAAAGATGACAGTCTGATCCTATGAAAGTCAGTACCATATCTCCCACAAGCCACAGTGCAAACAATGCCAGGAAGAAAAGGGCTCTCCAGGTGTAATATTAGTATGATTTGAAAGGAAAGTGGAATGCAATATTCATTACCTTCCCTCTTATTTGGGGCTATCCTTTTTGCAGTGTAGCTCTTCTGATGAGATGGCAAAACAATGCTTTCATACAGGGGATTTATGATGTTTTATTTCAAATAAAACCACAGTGTAAGACCTCACATTACTGGTCTTAGTTTGAATATATTTGCATGAAAATAACTATTGAATAGATAGACACCGTCTGTCTGCACATAGACCCAGTACACATGAAGGTTCTCATATACAACATATACACTGAATTAAGGTTGTGAGAAACAAGAGAGGCAGGTAACCTCCTTTTTCTCTCTGTAGGTTATCCTCAGAAGAGAGAGGTAGAGGCAAACAGGCTTGCCACAGGGTATGCGCCACACGTCAGGGCTCACCCCACTGAGCCCTGGCTTGAACAGACTCATAATGGCTGGCTTACTTCTGGAAATAATTAATTAAGTACACTGAGAGAAATTGGGTCTTTTCCAATTTGAAGTTGGTGGCAAGCTGCAGCTAGAGAGAGAGGAGTACAATATGTTAACTCATGTTTCTGCTCTTGAAAGAAAAGCAGAGAGAAATGATATTCTGTAATTTTTCAGCTATTTAGTCTTCAGTCATCTTTCTGATAGCTTAGCTCTTGATTAGAAAGAGAAGTGTATTCTTTAGTGACTTTTTCCTGACACCATTTGGGTTCAGCAGTACCTTGCCCATGCTTAGGCTTCACTTGGAAGAGCATCCTGGCTGCTATTGCCTGTTATGGAAAACATATGATGGCTCACTGTATATCTGATTCATGTACAAGGTGAAGAGATATTGTGCCATTGCTGGAGGTTTGAAGGTGCCACCTATTCCTGGTCCCCTGTGGTGGGAGGGAATTGCCTTTCTGCATAGGTCTGGTGAAAGCTAGCAGATTGACACTTCACTGTTTAAACACAGCCTAACTGTCCTGCTTGTACTTTATTTTAGCTTTATGATGCTATTGATCTGACATAGTTTTTTATGTATTACTTTTTTTAGAGTATTTGGAATAATACGTTATGTATTATCGTTCCCTGAAGTTTCTGAAGGCATCATTTTCATAGGTATACAATAGGAGATGGTGAACCAGAAAAAAAAAGTTCCTATTCATACTTTTAGCTCATGAAGCAACAGCACATCCATTGAAATTGAAATGAAAATGAGGACTGTGTCACACACTATAGCTCTCTGGAAAGCTACAGTGGGAGTCTAGCAGTCCAATTCATTCCTTTGTAGAATGTACTAAGGCTAATGGTCTTGCTGGGAGTAAAATGTATTTTTTTTTGCAGAACGGTTCCAAGAACAGACTTTGCTCTTTACCAGAAAACATAAAAGAAAACAAATGCTTACTGTGTCTTTAGTATGCTAAATATTAAATTCTTTGCACAATGGAATGTTAGCAGTAGCCATAATCATGTTGTCCTTTCATCACCTAGTGAATGTAATTTTAAGAGAGGGCTGCTGTAATTATATTTCAGACGAAAGGAAGCAGAATTTCTGGATAATATTGTAGTTGGCCTGATTGTTTTGTTGATAGAGAAAAATAAAGAGAGAGACCAAATGAATACTTATTTAATGAACAACGTATTTATTAAGCAGTGCAGACTGTACATAATGCATCTGACTTTGCATGCAATGCAGTAGGCTTATTTTCTTCAAGCACATTTCTTAATATTTTACCAGGGCTATTACATTCCTTTCTCATCTGTCCAGATATTCGATTATTTGTGTAGTATGTCTAAAGCACAACACTAAAGCATTTAGCTTAACTACAGTTGCCAGTGCAGGTACAATCAATGTCAGCTTCCACAGACTCCACAACATCCTCGGATGCTGATTTCTTATCGCCGCTTCTCTGCCATTCGGGCAGGCTCAGAGCAGATTCTGTTAGAAGAGAGAAGGCTTTGTTAACTAACATCAAGCAAATTAGCACATTTCAAGGAAATACTGTTTTGATGGCTGCCAACTCCCTCGTCAAGTAAAGAATGAAATCCTGCCCCCACAACTGACATCCAATTGACTCATTGGCTTGGGGTGGAATTTTCATCCATGATATAATTACTATAATACTTCCCCAAACCCCTAAATGAATAACATTTCATGAAGCACAAAGACAACAGGCAGGAGGCTGTAGAAGTGCTGGAGGTAGCCACCATCAATATAAGACCACCACATGCTAATACACATCAGAAATCTCTTTCTATGTCAGTGCTGCATATTGCTGCATATTTCCACCAACGATTTGTCAAAGTTCATTCTGAAGGATAAGCCCTTTGGAGAATTTTCAGAGGTTCATAAACTTCTAATTAAAGTTTCCCATATATTGTGAAATCTGGCAGAGCATTGTCAGTTACAGTATTAACCTTACCACACTGCTTTATCAACAGCAGCTTGAATAAGCCATATCCCTTAATACTGAAATAATCTAAATGGAATAATGATATTCATCCTCTCAATAAATATTCTTAGCTAGTTGAAGTTTTATCATTGCATCTGGAAGAATATTAGAACATCCATTCAGATTAAGTTTTTATAATGAGAACAGTAAAGCTTTCATAATTTTACTTCCATTTGTTTTAGCTCTTAGTTGGACAATACATTTATAACATGCCATCTCTCATCACAGGGAAAACTGGAGACCACTATATGGGTTCAGGTTGCATCAGTTACTTATCTCCTGAAATCCTAACACTCTTTTTGGCTAAATTACTGTCCAGTCTGAGGCACAGGTTTTGCATAATAAACTGGATAATAAATATTACCCAGAAAAGAGCTGCAAATGTTAAAAAAAAAAAAAAAAAAAAAAAAAAAAAGTGGTAATGTTTTCAAGCTCTGAAATGAGAAATGCTATGAAATATGAGTTCTGCTTTTTATATAAATTAATTCTGGTTGTGTCTCTTACTATTGGCCACACTCTGGGTTTGGTCGCTGATGCTTCTACAAGTGGTTGACAAAGAAATAAAGAAATATTTTTTTTAAAGGATGGCCTCATATTTGTACTGATCCTTAGCAAAAAAAAAAAAAAAAAGCAATCACCTTGCTAAAAAAATCACAAAATGGTAGTTCTGTCCTTCCTCTCCTTCCTTATTCCCCACCTCACCTTCTTCCTCAGAATAAATAAATTAAAAAAGCCCAGGACTAAGAGTGCTGCTAGCAGACTTCTGAGCCTCTGCTTCAGTAAATGAACCAGAGAAGCCTGCAGTTGCTATAAAGGCAGCATAAGCTGTGACAACTAACATATCTTTTTTTTTTCCCCTGTTTTTTGTCTTTTCTCACACATTTTTGGGAGAGAATGAAACAGCTTTATTATATCCTAATATACTGAGGCAGTGAGTGGCCTGGGGTGATGACATTTCAGAGATATGGACTCAGACACACAAAAGAAATCTGTGAAACATGGATATGACAAGATTTTGGAAGTATTTTTTTGGTGGAGTGTAGGTTTTTCTTTTCATAAAAGGATGCATCTATTCACATCTCAGGGAGCTGTCAGAAAACTATTAGCACTCTCTGTGCTGCTTGTTGAATAGGTAGTTGTAGATGGTTCACTATTATAGAAAGGTGCTCATTGCTTTTAGGGACTGATCAGCACATTGCAGATATTAGTAACAAGAGCCAAGTGTGAAGTTCTACACAGATGTGTATCAGACATTAAATAACCTGTTCCCCTCCAGTGTCACTGCACTACATTGGCTTCAGTGGAACTACACTGCATTATCCCAGCCAGTAACTAATTTGGCTAACAATGGTTAACACAGACAACAGACCACTTCAGTAGATATTCCCTAATGGTAGGTTTTGCTTTAAGGTAGGTATGTAAATACTGTGTAATTCATTAAAAGATTATATCTGTAGATTCCAGGCTAGATTCTCTCATGCTTATATTAACTTCAGTGTGAACCTGTGTTAGACAATGTATTGCACCCATGATAATTTGCTATAAGGGAAAGGAGAAAAAGGTGTTTTTAAAGGTTCAGGGCACAAGTGTGGGTGTATAAAATACCTTCAAAAACAAACCATTTTTTGAACAATCCAGAGAACACTTCAGGAATGCTTTTTTCTTTCTTTTTTTTTTTTTTTTTGCTGATGTATTGCATAGTGGCATAGCATGGCAGCCTAATCATAGCAGTCATGTCACACTACTTGACTGATTTTCAATTGCCTTGCTTGCCCTGGTCTACACAAAATTGCAGGCTGTAATGTGCATAAAAGGACTCAATGTTGCTTATCTCAACTTTATGAAGATACTGAAAGAATGGAAAAAAAAGAAAAGAAAAAGAAAAAGGAAAAAAACCCAGAAGCATCGATCACTGCTGCTCCTTTTACCATCTCAGATGTTTTCCTCAGATGATGCTGCCTGCCATCACCTAACCTAGCTTTTAGCTGTCCAATACTGTCAGTGGTTATAGCAAATACTAATGGGATTAAACCCAGCATCTCAGAGAGGAGCTGGAGCAATACAGGTCTTTGTGTGGCTGTGCCGTGTTTTGTTCTTTTGAGTGCTCTGACAGAGCTCCTACAGTACATGACACAGAGAGAGAAAAATATCATACCTTTTGGGAAACAGTGGAAGGCAACCTTAACTGAAGTTTTTTCGACTGGAGTACAGTCTTTCAAACATTTCAGTACTGGGTCAACAGAGTAGCAGGTAGATTCCTCTCCATCTATAGTGGGATTTCGATTCAGCTTCACATAACTGCGCTGCAGCTTGCACCCTAAGAGGAAAAGGAAACATAGTTAAAATTGTAGAAATAAATTCCAATTGATTGTTGCAATAATAAAGGTCCATATTTTCTCTTCAGCTTTTATTAAAACACAGGTGCCTGACAAATCATTTTCACAGTAGCAAGGTTACCAAGATAGGATGATAATAAGTTGGGGGGATAAAGGAAAGAGTCTGAAAGGGAAGCTATTTTTCAAATCTCATTGCACAATACAACCCAAATGGAGTAATGTATATCCAGGTTTTTATAACTACATAATACACAGAAAATAACCTCTCATGTCTGAAAGCTATCAAGAACAGATACCACAAGCACAATGGCTACTTCACTGCATTAGGAAAAATGTCAGCTGTAGTGAATAGATTTAAAAAAAAAAAAAAAAGCAGCATTTATGTAATAACATCAAGGATAATTTTTGTATTGGATGATTTTTATAATGCTGCAATTATTTCACTAGAAAGGTATAATGTAACTTAACAGATCCTAGCTGTTTCTCTTTCCTGACACACAGATAAGTACAATTCTGCTGCCAGAGAAGTCAAGGAGAAAAAAAACATTAACTTCAATAAAGTTATCTCAGGTCCAAGGTAAATGGAGACCTACAGAACAAAACGGTATTGATGTTATGGGAGACTGTCATTGTATTTCCAGCTACACGTGAAGAACTTCTTTTCATATTTGCCTCAGATTGCACCCTCAGATGGTGTAGAACAAAAATGAAAGTTTTTTTCACTCTGAACATTTACATAAACCTAAGATTTGACACTGCATTAATAGACTGCAACTTGGATTAAAATAAGACTGCAGGCAACAGCTGGAACTGCTTTGATTCAGTGGTGAAAGATCACATTTATTTCAGCTGGAGCTAGGTTAGGCCTGATTTTGCCTCTCAAAGAAAAAAAAAAGCTACTCAGTGTAAAAAATTGTAGCAGAATCATTTATTTGACAGTGAACATCACATGATACAAAGGCTTTTGCTGTGGTATACACTGTCTATATTCACAGATGTTGTTTTAAACAGTCAGTGGTTAACGAAATTAAAATCAATACATGTTGCTTTTTTTTTTTTTCTAAATAAAATATTGCTGCTATTGGCAGAGTAAAAGTAAAATTATACTCTTCTCAAGCATAAAGTGTTTTCAGATGTACTCACCACCAGAGCAGGTTTCTTCTAGCAATACCCATGAATGAACAAAAGCAGAACTGCTGTGTGCCAGCTTATGATTTGGCATTTGGAGTTCATTGTGCTTTTCTCTGTCATTATTTCCACAAACTCCACAGGTCTTTCCTCTCATCCACGAAGCAACGGTAACCTATGAAACAGCACATCTTTGTAGTGAATACTGAAGTGTTGGTCTGTGACATTGGCAAGGTACTAAACAGAAAGAAAGCGGTAATGTTCAAAGCCAAATACCTTAAGGATCACACCATCAAAAATCACACTCCTCAGTCCATGTGCTGGAGCTTCCACGGTAATTGTTTTTCCATTTTTAGAAATTCTAACATTGTCTGTAAAAAAGATTGTGAATTGTAAGATGATCTGCTGATTTTCAAATTAGTAGAGAAACTGAGTAGTGCATTTTCCTTCACAATGGTAGGGTTGCTGCAGGGTTTTAGGTTTTTTTTTTTTTGTTTTGGCAAGAGAAAGCAAAAATAGAAGCAACTATGACTTTATGTGCAAAATACTCTGCTACTGTTCCCTATAGTTGGAACTGACTTCTGTATCCAGTCTGCAGTGTCACGAGATGGTGTTCAAGTAAAGACTGGATCAGGCACTTAGTGCCACGGTCTAGCTGATTGGATAGGACTGGGTGATAGGTTGGACTGGATGATCTTGGAAGTCTCTTCCTATCTGGTTGATTCTATGATTCCAAGAATCTATGAATATCGTACTGAGTGATGCACTCACCTTTGGGTGTGTATGAAAGAGTATATGGATGTATGTGTGCAAGAGACTAGTCGCCCATCTGCACAACACTTATCAGTAAGCAATGTGACAACTTTCCTCCACAGCTGCTTTCTCATTAAAACTATGATTCTAAGATCATAATGACATTGCTGGTGCTCCAGCTAAATACCTGAGCAAAAAAAATCTGTGATTATAATGAGAGTTTTTTCTCTAAACAATCACCAACCTGAACATACCATAGGTATTTACCTATGGTAAATTTATTTACCTAAATAAAGCCCTAAAAGGGCTTTATTTACCTGACAGTTACAGTGAAGGACAGTAAGTGCATATATACTGAAGGAAACAGGCATGTAAGTCAATAAAAATCTTAAGAAAGTAAAGTCATAGCATCACAGAATCATAGAATGGTAAGGTTGGAAGGGACCTCAAGGATCATCTAGTTCCAAGCCCCTGCCATAGGCAGGGACACCTCCCACTAGTACAGGTCACTCAAGGTCTGGTCCAACCTGGCCTTGAACACCTCCAGGGAGGTAGCATCCACAATCTCCCTGGGCAACTTGTTCCAGTGTCTTACCACCCTCACTCCTAAAGCCCATAGCTTTTCTTTAATTCCACTTTGTTTTCATTACATTGAGATTTTTCTGTGGAATTTATAGAAACAACTTGAAGTTAGTTTCCAGGCCAATCCTGGAAAAGTGGGTGTCATGGCTTACCTTTTTCATACTCAGAAACTTTGCTGTGTGATAGAACTGCTTCTTCATTGCATGTCACAAGGAGAGATGAGTTTGGAGCAGGACAGATTGTGATGTTCCTTCAGGAAGAGAAAAAAATGCCACAAGATGTGAATAAAATGTGAAAAAAAATTGAAGAGGAGAGACATTTGTGACCAAATCAATTCGAATATCTGAATTTTGAATGAATGAATGAGCTGTTTTCTTCCCAAAGTGCAAAATTCATTGGCACTTTGGGTTTTGAGATTCGGCCTTTAAAGAAAAGACAATATGGGGACTTAATGAGCACATTGTCATATAATGGTGGCTTTGAAACTGAAGACAAATGGAACTAAACCAAAGTGTCTCAGGTGAGGATTCCTTCTGAAAATCCCACCTTTCCCCAAATATCTGATTGGAAACCAGTTTCACCTAGAAACTAGACAGCTCCCATCCCCAGACTAACTCCCTGAAACTTTATAGCTAATTCCTGAGGCTTCAGGATAAACCACACTTACACTGAGGTTGTATTGATGTGAACCTTTCTTGAGAAAGACTGAGGATCAACCTTTCTTGTAGTAATGATGAATTTGGGGTGTTCAGTACAATCTTGGGCCACTATTAGGTTGCAGCTTTTATTGAAAGAATAGGCATAGCTTATGTGGTCGAATGTTTTGAAATCTCTCTCTGTAATTTCACATGTAGCTGCAAAACAAAACCAGAAGAGAAATGGCAGATGTGCCAATGACATATGTGTTTCTGCAAAGTGTTGAAAGCCACCTCTGTGAGACTGAACTACAGAGCAAACAGGAAAGAATCTTCATCAACTCCTTGGCAGAAGCTTTCAGTGCAACCAGAGTCTGTAAGGACAGGATAGCAGTGCAGAATAACCAACATACGTAGACTATACTAGTATTGATTTTGATTACTGGCTAAACACAAAACTCAAGCTAACAGGGACTAAAAGGAACCAGATTCTTGAGAAACTAAAAATGGTAACTAACCATGATAAAAAGCAGTTTGCATTTCCCACAGAAGTGCTAGTCACCAAGCACCTAAGGCTCAGATTGCTCCTTTTTGAAGAAAATAAGCATGGCAGAAAGCATGTGATCTGTCTTGTGCCTCTCAGTGAGAGATGGCACCTTCTTAGAAGGGGCAAGAGACGACCTTTAGTTCTTGCAGACAGATGTGATTCCTGAGCTCTGATTATTTACATCAGTTTGAAGTCTCTTCATCCACCTGCCAACAAACATGCTTCTAAGTGAAGGAACGAGCTTCTCAGAAAACAGGGTTAGAGATGCTATGCTTCCCTAGAAGATCACTACAAGGAAAGGCAAGACCCAGTCATGGCAGAGGACACATCTGTAAACATTACTTATTCATGAGACAAGCATATAAGTAATATTTACATTGATCTTCTTTTGCTATTTGTGAAGCTATTTCTGAGAATAAATTCCAGGCAGTGATATCTCGACTCTCATAAGCTGGGGATTGGCCTAAAGGCAGAGTGAGGGGTAGTCGGAGAGCCCGACAGTAAAGTGTTACCTAAAAAAAAGCAAAAATGAAAATACATTAAGATAAATTGAAACATACTGCTCAAGAGATGACTGCAAACAAACAAACAAACAACATTACTCTTATCTTGCAAAGAAATACTGAAGATGCATTTCTGCAATGCATTTGTGATAGTCTCTCTAGGACGCACGGAAACCCTAAGCTTCTGTGAGGAATCATTGTCTTCTAGTCACACTTCTTGACTTTTTGAGAAATTGTTAAGGACATTGGAAAGAAACCAACTTGGATGACTCATGGAATCACAGAATGGCTTGATTTGGAAGTGACCATAAAGATCATCTTGTTCCAACTGCCCTGCCGTGGGCAGGGACACCTTGCATAGACCAAGTTGCTCAAAACCTCATCCTACCTGGCTTTGAACACTTTCAGGGAAGGGACATCCACAGCTGCTCTGGGCAAACTGTTCCAGTGTCTCACCACTTTCACAGGAAAGAACTTCTTAATATCTAATCTAAGTATACCATCACTGTTTAAAAGCATTATCCCTCATACTACCACTATAGTGCCTTCCCTTATTTGATGTGGGCCCCCTTTAAGTACTGGAAAACTGCTTCCCAGAGCCTTCTCTTCTCCAGGATGCACAACCCTTAGCCTCTCAGCCTGTGCTCACAGGGAAGGTGCTCCAACTGCCAGTCATCTTTATGGCTCTCTTCTAGACCCACTTGAGCAGGTCCATGACCATTTTCTGCTGGGGGCTCCAGAGCTGAATGAAATACTCCAGGTGGGATCTCACCATTTAAGTGATAATTATGTGATTTCCTTAACAGTAAGGTAGCAAGTTAAGTAACTAAGTTCATGGTTCTGCCTGTTAGAATGAACAGCATCCATTACAGGCTGAAAACTTGCATGATGGGCATTGTAGTAAACTCCCTCACTGTAGCTACAAATTATATTTAGTGAGAGAATCAAATTAATGTCTTGTATGCCTATTTCTTTATATCACTTATTATAGATCCTGCAATGCTGAAGAACCATGGAAGGTTAAAGACACACTAATTTATCTGTGTCTGGATACCTAGCTGTTATTTATTTGCCAAAGATCCACAGGGGAAATTTTTCAAAGTGGTGTACAGGGATTTGGTGGACAAGGACCAATTAATCAGAGAGATTCTGCAGAGCCAGCCCATGCAAGCTACACTGAAAGTGTAACTAGCTCCTCCAGTTTGGTTAAGGCAGAGTTGTGTTGTGGCTGTCATAACTTGCTCAGACCTGTCTCATCAAACATGGGCAGAGTCCAATGGGATGGCTTTCAACAAATCCAAGTGCTGGGTGCTGCACTTTGGCCACAACAACCCCATGCAGAGCTACAGGCTGGGGTCGGAGTGGCTGGAGAGCAGCCAAACAGAAAGGGATCTGGGGGTGCTGATTGACACCCGCCTAAACATGAGCCAGCAGTGTGCCCAGGTGGCCAAGAAGGCCAATGGCATCCTGGCCTGCATCAGGAATAGTGTGGCCAGCAGGAGCAGGGAGGTCATTCTCCCCCTGTACTCTGCACTGGTTAGGCCACACCTTGAGTACTGTGTCCAGTTCTGGGCCCCTCAATTTAAGAAGGACATTGAGGTGCTTGAGCGTGTCCAGAGAAGGGCAACGAGGCTGGTGAGAGGCCTCGAGCACAAGCCCTATGAGGAGAGGCTGAGGGAGCTGGGATTGTTTAGCCTGGTGAAGAGGAGGCTCAGGGGAGACCTTCTTGCTGTCTACAACTACCTGAAGGGTGGTTGTGGCCAGCAGGAGGTTGCTTTCTTCTCTCAGGCAACCAGCACCAGAACAAGAGGACACAGTCTCAAGCTGTGCCAGGGGAAGTTTAGGCTCGAGGTGAGGAGAAAGTTCTTCACTGAGAGAGTCATTCCCCACTGGAATGGGCTGCCCAGGGAGGTGGTGGAGTCACCGTCCCTGGAGGTGTTCAAGGCACGTTTGGATGTGGCACTTGGTGCCATGGTCTAGTCTTGAGGTCTGTGGTAGTGGGTTGGACTTGATGATCTTTGAGGTCTCTTCCAACCTTGCTATACTGTGATACTGTGAAACATGGTTACTGTAGATGTGGGACTTGAGTGCCAGCACAGACAGATGTTGTACATGGCTGCAAAAGAGTGTAGGGTGTTCTCAAGGCCTCCATTATATGTTCTGAGATCCCTGTGCATCCCCAGAACTAGTCACATTGGGTAAAATGAATAAAAGTGTGAGTGCAGAACAGTCATACTTGAAACAATTCAGGTCTAGCTGCCACTCTCAGCATGGAAATAAATTAGTCAACTACAGAATCTGTTTTTCACCTTATAGCTACTTTGCTTCAAAGCAGCACAAAATCAAGAGTACTCCTGTATGTGTTTCAGGACTCGTGTAGTATAGCCAGGTATATAGGACTGTCTCTAAAAGGGAATGTTTTGCTTTTTTCCCCTTTACGTTAAATAACAAAATCTTATTAGTTGAAAATCCATTCAAGGTAAGGAAAAGAAAATAAAAATTGACACCTACCCCAGGAGCTTTAATTACTGTATCAATTGTTCGTGGAGATGTTGCAGCTGCCCTTACTATAATTTCATGAGATGGATTTCTTTGATGTGCTTCTGAGAAGCCCAACGCGAGAGCTGTACCAGGAACATACTGCATGAATCTAGAGGTAAACAAGATGTGACAAGCTCAGGTACATGAGCAAATGCAGCAATGGGAGGATGAGGACTACTGGCAGTTCTAAAAACTTAGGGGAACAACAAATGAACTGAAAAGTCAAGGAAATAATACTGTGGATCAAGTGAAATGGTTGATTTTATCCAGAAGAACCACATTGGTTTTACTTTGCTCATAAATGCTTTCTGAGACTGAACAGAAGAATATTTTGAAACAAAAAAACCCCAACATTTTGAAATGTAAAATAATTTAATATGGAAAATTAAATTAAACATGTCAAGTCTTTAAATATTTGGGGGATATCTTTAATATGAAACATGGGGGGAATGTAGCACGCATTCACAAAACAGTTTTGTGCTGTTAAACTTGTGTTTTCCATCTAAAAATAAAAAACCCAAAGCGAAACAAAACTCATATATGTTTGGGTTGAAAAACGTACCCAACTCTTTCAGAGTTTTATAAAGCCAAATAGGATAAGAAAGGCAGAAGGACAACTTAGGAAAGAATAAATTACATACGCTGTGCTTGTCTTTTTTATCCAGGATGGAAGATTTCCCCATTGCACCTTCAGCTGCACAGCTGGCTTCCTTGCCAGTTGGCCTGTGGTAGCTGCGGCTGCTATCTTGTAGTCCTGGCACTCTTTGCCCCATCTCAGTCTGGCCTTTACAAACAGGGAAAAAGCCAGACAGATTTCAGAAATGAATCACAGAACCACCCCATACCATTTCAAAATTCAAGTTGTTCTTCTTTCAAGACACTTCACAGCGATTCTTAATGTTTCCAAGTCTCCCTTTTGCTCTAAATACTACTACAGAGATTTTTTTTTTTTTGGCCTGCATTTGAAAAAGTCTGAGGCATAGTACAAAAAATACATCAGGTTTGTCATCATTTTCTGAGATTTCCTTAGACTTGGTAGCTTCATATAATCAATATATATTGTCTTCTGTTATACAGCTACAGTATAATTTCTATTACCCTTCCCCAATACCTCTTGATTTGAACCCCTCCTCACTTTCTTTCATACTGTATTTCACGCTGTATTTGTTAATCACAGCTGCAAAAAGCAGAGGTTTGTAAATTGTTATGCAAATATCACTTCCATGAAAAGGAACATGGGAAGCACAGCACAGGGAGATGCAAAAGAAGCAAAGGACAGACCTGTTCCTTCATTTATGGTGCTCTCTCAGACATCAACCCAAAGTAAACCCAGCTTTACTTTTTCCATCTTTTCATATAATCTTAAGACACACCACATTTAAAATGCATCTAAGTTATGAGTCTTCTGGAATGAATTATATAGAGAAAAACAGCCAGATTCCCAGACAAGCAAACTCATAGCAGAACAAATGATAAATAGGTTGTAATGAAGCAGACTGTTTTTCAAACGATTTTTATCCTTCTACTGATCATATTTGGATGTACTGTGAAAATCACTATCTTGCCAGATTTTGAAGTGGATACTTCTGTTCATTTTTTTATTCAAAAGAATGGAGGAGGGTAGAAACATTTTCTGAAATCCTACAAACTTTGTGAAGCATTTCAAAATATGTATGTTTTTAACTGCTGAGTTCTAATCAGCAGGTGCTCTGCACTTACTGAATAAACTCTGGGCTTCTGCACGTCTCTCTGGGTGAAGCTGCCTGTGAGCTTACCTGTGCTTTCAGAGGCAGTATTACAGCATCAGCACACACTTTCCAATTGGTTTCAGCCAGCTGAACCACAACTAGTTGCACATCAACTTTGGCAGCATCGGAACGAACATATGCTGTAGCCTGATAACCTTGATTTCTGTTGTCACTCCTTACTGCCTGTGCCACAATCGTAATGACAGGTGGAATTACGTCTCCCAGGAAGTTGCGCTGCAAAACAATCCCCAACCATCTGTGTTAAGTATTTCTGTGTATTCACTGGGAAGCCTACAGCCCAGTTTATGTGTGCTGATAGCAGGAAAAGGCCATTCATCTGTTTAGTTTGCTGAGTGTATTACTATATCCCCAATATTTAAGGATAAATTTGACTGGAATCTTGATTATTTCATTGCCACCAAGAATTTTCAAATACATGATTGTTTTGATGTGGGTTCTACCAATCCATCTTTATGCACATAGTAGAATTACTTTCCCTTTAAATTAACAGCACAATTCCCTTCATTTTAAAAATAGTTTCCAAATCCAGGCTTTCAAATACTGCAAGAACCTTTAGAAATGGAGAAAAATATACCCAAGCAACCAGCAAACAAAACACCAAAGCCAAGAGAATTTGGAAAGAAATGTTTTCATGGGGGGAAAAAATATCTCAATGGACTTTGGTTTTCAATGTACAAGCTTGACTTGCAGAGTACTTCCTGACCCTAAGTCTCTCATCTCGTGAGGATGCTACCACATCCACAATTCCTGTTCTGCAGCCAGCAAAGCCCAGCTGCTCATTTGCTCCATGCAGATAGTACCTCACGTGTCAGGCTGGAATCATGGCTGTGGAGGACACTGACTCCTCTCTGTCCAGCATTTCCTTCATGGTGGTGGTGGCTGCTGCTGCTGCTGCTGCTGCTGCTGCTGCTGCTGCTGCTGCTGCTGCTGCTGCTGCTGTTGCTGCGGCTGCTTCCTGAATCAGAGGAAGACGATGATGATCTGCTTGATATCTTGCGATCTGGATGCTATGAAACCAAAATAGGTTTAAAAGGTATGACATGGCCTTTAGTTTTGCAGTGTGGATATCAAAATCAGAGCTATCAGCTTCCCCCTATAGGTAACAGACAGACATATCTAAAATGTTTTTTTTACTATCACAGGCAGACATGACATATGTTGAGTAGGAATATGTCTCCCATCTACCTGGACCTTTCTGCTGACTGGAAGGCTGCATAGACAGTGATTGTAAATGGCAACATCACATTGCCTAGGTCTGATGTCAGGGAAAATAAAATCTGACACTTAAGAAGTGGTGAAATACATCATTTTTTTTAGAAATAAAAATTACAATTTAATTAAAATCAATCACCTTCCTCATTCACATACAGGATACCTAATAACTTTAAAGGTAACACCTACAAAGCCCACTATACTATCATCCTTCTAATATATACTTAGAATACTTCTGTGTCATAATACACACTGAATCTGGTTTCTGATACAATCCACATACCTGAGGATTTTGCCATGATGGTCTAAAATCTGTGGACATAGCTATTCCTATTGGAAGATCCCCCTGTTTTATAATTTCCCCATGGTCTTTATTAACTTAGTTTTGGCTGCATTATACAGCATCTAGCTCAAAGGTATCCTGACTGAAATTTGGGGATTGCAAGTGCTGCAGCAACAGAAGGATATAGTCAGTATTTTAGTAAGAAATTTGCTTATCCTGGTTAACAATGTTGTTATTGGACAGTATGTAATGCTCAGGCGAAATGAACCAAACAAAGCCCTTCAGTAATACAGAATCATAGAATCATAGAACGGTTTAGGTTGAAAGGCATCTCAGAGATCATCCAGTTCCAACCCCCAGTCCATAGGCAGGGACACCTACCACTAGAACAGGTCACTCAAGGCTTCATCCAACCTGGCCTTGAACACTTCCAGGGAGGAAGCATCCACAACCTTCCTGGGCAACCTGTGCCAGTGTCTCACCACCCTCAACTGTAAAGAACTTCTTCCTAACATTCCAGTTTAAATCTCCCCTCTGCCAGTTTAAACCTATTGCTCCTCATCCTGTCATTACAAGATCTTGTATATAGTCCCTCCCCAGCCCCCCTGTAGGCCCCCTTCAGATACTGGAAGGCTACTATAAGGTCTCCTGGAAGCCTTCTCTTCTCCAAGCTGAAGAGCCCCAACTCTTGTAGCCTGTCTGCAGCCACCTTGGGGAAGCGCACTTGAATTCGGGACCTACCCGATGGGGGCGAGCAGACTTGAAGCGGAGCTGGTATAATTTTGGAAGGTGATATTCCTGCAAAATTCCAATATAAGTTATTTCCTACAGCTCAGTAAGGTTCATCTTCTAACAGAAGTCAAAGCATTAGACAATTTTACCTGTTCTGTGGAGATGTCATATCCACTGTGACTGTTAAACTGGGACTTGCTAGGTTTCACCTCAGCTGGTCTGTCATACTTGCTTTGGCGATAGGAAGTATCCGTGCTTCTGCTGCTGCTGCTGCTGTCATTGCTGGTACTTCTGCTGCTTTTTTTTTTCTTCTGCTTCTGCACACCGACACTTTTCTCTCCTTCAGCAGCAATGCCATTTGGAAATGGTGTGTCCTTGGACTGCTTCTTAACCTTACGCTTTATGCCAGATGCTTTGCTATTGCTGCTGCTGCTATCTGTGCTGCTTTTGCTGCTTCCTTTGCTGATACCACTACTGCTTCTGCTCTCCTTGCTGCTGCTGCTCCTGCTTTTGCTGCTGCTACTGCTGCCCCTACTGCTACTACTACTGCTTTTGCTACTGCTGCTGCTGCTTTTGCTGCTACTGCTGCTGCTTTTGCCGCTACTGCTTTTGCTGCTACTGCTACTGCTTTTGCTGCTACTGCTACTGCTTTTGCTGCTACTGCTGCTGCTTTTGCTGCTACTGCTACTACTGCTTTTGCTACTGCTACTACTGCTTTTGCTACTGCTGCTTTTGCTGCTGCTACTGTCACTACTACTGCTTTTGCTACTGCTACTGCTGCTTTTGCTGCTACTACTACCACTACTACTGCTTTTGCTACTATTACTGCTGCTTTTGCTGCTGCTACTACTGCTCCTTTTGCTGCTACTACTATCACTACTACTGCTTTTGCTGCTACTGCTGCTGCTGCTGCTGCTGCTACTACTGCTGCTACTGCTACTACTGCTGCTACTGCCACTGTCCCCAAAGGGGTAGAATTTCTTTTCTTTGGCTTTGGACTGCCTTGCTTTCAGATTTATCTGGGTGCCTCCTTGTGATGATGTGTTGTCAGAGTTGCTGCTGGAGGGGCTGTTCGTTGTACTCTCACTACTTCTACTGGTGCTGCTGGCACTTGATGATGAACTTCTGGATTTTCTTGTCCCCTAGTCAATGATACCATTGGAAAACCAAAATTACTTTTCTGTGTTTCTGCAGAAGGTTGTAAGTAAAATCAGATACAGAGAGCTATGAATCTCTCTGCTGCTTTAGAAGACAAGATTTATAATAATGTGTGAAAACCACACACAAGTAGAGTGATACACCAAACCCTTTGGTGGTAATGAACAGTGTTCATCCTACAGCTACACAAAACTAATGTTGATAATGACAGTGCTGTAGCTGTGGCTATCTCAGGGCAAGTTGTGTAGATAGGCACCATAACTTTTTGCTAGTTGCAGTAACTGGAAACAACAGACTGCCTTTTGGGCACTGAACAGCTATTTTGTGTCTAACAAGAGATTTTCAGAAATACAACCCACCTGCTTTTTCCTGTCATGCCAAAAGCTTTGTGCACCCAAAAGCCTGTCTTTATTGTCCAATTTTTATATACCATCAAAACAAACAAAGATACTTAAATAAACTAAGCTTTGTGTAATGTCTCCCACAAATCTAGAAGTTGATTTTTACAGAAGTACCTGGTCATCAGTGCCATCAAGGATTTTCTTCACTTTTCTAATTACTTCTTTGCTGGAAGATGCTCGTGCCTTTGGATCTTCAAATGCTACTAAACGTACCATTTTTGTAGGAGCTCGGTCTCCTGCCTGAATTGTGACTTGTATTTTTTCAATAGGTGCCTCTGTGTAAACTGAAATTGCACAATAATTAGTGTTAGTTTCAGTATTAGCAACTGAATAGTAGAATAAACCAATTTTGGCTATAATTTATTTGGCCATTCCTCCCCAAATAAAAATGTTAAAGCTCGTTATATATGATATTGAGCAACTTTGTGAAAATGTTTCTGCAAGACTTAAAACACATACTGAGATAGCAAATTTTAAATTATTAGCATGATAACAGGCCTGTAAACAGAATGATCAGCAGATTTCAGTCAAGTGAACTGAATTGCTTAACTAGATAACACTGTGGGACAGTGAATTAGGCATCAGAAAAGAGGAGGCTCAACTGTGAAGAACAGCCCAATGGTTAGGTCATTAGTTTGATACCTAGGAGACCTAGATTCAGTGGCCTGCTGTGTTTTAACTTCTTGTGATCATGGATTAAGACATTAAGGATTAGATCCTGGCAGGGTTAATCCATAATTGCCTTTAAGAGTCTGGGTGTTTGTCGCTACAGGACACTGCATTGGATCTGCTGCCCACGTCCAATTGCTTTGTGCTTGTATCCCAAATCCAGTGATTTAGGATGCATCAGACAGACTCTGCAGGCACAGATCAGCTCTGCTTGATGCCAGCCATGCTGGGTGGCATTGCTCAGAGAGCTGGGAAATTGCTGCTCAGACAAGTGGGGGAGAACTGCATTCCTGCTACAAGCAGTCTGCTGGCAGTATTGGGAAAGCTGGGAGGTATACTGGTGTTCTTAGTTGTACTTAAGAGACAAAGATATATATGTACATATACAAATATATATGTGGATATACACACCTCTACCCACCCACCTGCCACTGTTTATTTTGTGCACAGTAGTATTTACCTGGCTTGAAGCTCAGTCTAAGGCTGTGCTCTCCAACAAAGTAATAGAGAGGCACGTTTTTAATGAATGCTGCATGTACACTTTTCCTCTCAATGCACACCTGAACCCCAAATGTACTTGAATTGCAGCACACGGACTGAACGTAGGGCTTTTTGGGGGAAGAGAAGTGTCCAAAGGAAAAGGAATTTCCTGCTGAAACATCTTCTGCAGACTGTCTGTCCTATTAGATAAGACACATGTCAAGTTAAACTGAACAACAGTAAGGGATACTTGCATATTATGAATACTGTTTTAACAACAGCTACACGTATTCTTCAGCAGGAATTAACCAGTTTATTTAACACAGCAAGGCCATAACACAGAACAGCTTGATTTTCAGCTGGACAAAATTAGAAGCTGAATAGCTCGATTAGGCTATCTCATGTAAAAAGAGCTTCAGGCTATAAGAATGGAAAATTGTATCACAAATTAATTATAAATATTTAATTTTGTTTTCCTAGAGTATTAGACAAGTTCTTGATAAATCTGAATGTGGCCTAGGCTGACAGGAGTTCTTTCCTTTGATTTTTGATTGGGGCAAACAACAGAACCCTTATCTATGTCCATGAAAATTCTGTCTCAGTTGACTTGACATGAATATGAGACTATACCAGTCAAAGCATATCAGGTGTCAGAAATTTCCACGCAAAACTATTTATACATGCTAAGCAATGCCTGCAGAAGAACAAATTAGAATTCATTAAAATTAGAATCAAATCCATGAAGTGAAAACAGTGCAAACAGCTAAAGACACATAATCATAAGCTTTCATTTCACATCTAATACAGGTTTGCAATTAATTTTTTACTCAGTTTATCATGTGTCACAAGATTGCAAACGTGTATGAACAACACTGAAAAACTGTAATTTTAATGTTGCTATTTCTCCCCAACCTCCTCAGTAATGACACTGGAAAATGCTCCAGTTAGTGCTGTTATGCAGTTGCTGTTCATTTAACTGCAGAATGCTGAGTCTTTAGGTAGGGCAATACACACAGGCAGAAAGCAGAACATTACTTGTTCTAGGATATTGGACACTGCTCTCACTGACAGTATGTTTGCCTGTTGACTTCTCCACAGGTAAGTACTGTACTCATACTCTTTATCTCTCCTTTTTTTTGTTGTTTTATTTTTCCCCTGAAAACCCTTCAGACTTGCAGGACCACAATGAAACCAGAACAAGACAGAGTATTCCTCACCTCTGTCAGCCTTTCACTGAGTGAATTGTCACAGTGATGCCTTCACAATGCTGCCCATCATAGAAAGCCTGTACTGGCTTTTACAGAAAAATGTAGCTCAGGAAATCATTTGACTTGACATACAAACTGTCATCCATCCTTGAATCAGGACACTTATAAGCATTACATTTGGCTCTACAAGTTAAGCAATGGAGTGCCTCGTGGAACATTTGTGTCTGCCCCAGGAAAGTGATGCTTGCATAATATTTACAAAATATTTTAAAGATTGTGGGCCTCTCCTGTAGATGGCAGTGTAAAATTAATTACCAAAGAAAATGCTTCTGCTTTTGAAAGAGTATTGCAAGTCTGATCTATTACACTCCAGGTTTTAAAATAACATTACTATAGGACTATTTGAGTTATTAGATTGATCTTGACTTATTTTGAATGAAGCAACATTGGTCAGAGATGAATTGTACATTTTCCTGTGGAGAAGAGAAATAGTCTCCCAGCCATCGAAAGCCCCCAAATGAATAGTCAGACACTACATCATTTACCCTGATGTTATCGGTCTCTCCAGATGCAGAATCTGAATCAAAAGACATCTTCATTATGTCAGGCACTGCTTCAGGTACAAGAACTGGAGTCACCTTACTAGCAGCCAAATCCCCAATATTTCTTGTAACAGCAAATGTCTTAGATCTGCAGAACAAACATTAGATGAATCCTGTATCGATAAAGCACTGCTGAGGAAAAGACCTGAATAATTCTTGTAGCATGTACTCTGCGACAAATACCGCACTTTGCAAACTGCTTTACAGATGCAGTATCTTTCCTGTTGTATTTTCAAGGACTGCTAAGAGTGAATAAAGACATGGACCTTTCTCAGGGGCAGATCACTCAGGCTTTTAGAATCATGTGTACAGGCTAAAAGCATTGCAATTAATGGTGTTTTTAAATGCCTAACACCTTGAAGAACAGCCCACTTACTTAGAAGCCTGGCTGTGGATTATATTATTAAATTTTTGAGTCTCCTGTTTTGATCTTCTGTCCATTTAGCAGCACTAACATCTATCTCAAAAATCCCCACGTGCTGTTTCTCAAGTATGAAAATGATCTGCTTGCCCTGGGGCTTTTGTGGTCTGCCAATGGAGGTGGCCTTTGTGACAGTGAATGGAAAGACTCTGCAAAATGGTCTCCATTTTAATATGGTCCACACTGTACTAGCCCGAGCAATTCCAATCTAACCTATTTGAAAGATGAATTTGTATTCATTTGATAGCCCTCTCTTCCTCTTGAAGGCTCCTACTGTGCTGTGTGCACTGTAAAGCACACAATTGCTCTTCATGTGGAACACCTCAATAAAACGTATGTCACCTGTGGGCTTTGTTTTCTTTGCCATCTCTCTCTCTTTTTTAGATAAGGACATGACAGCAACGCTCCATGCTGGGTGATAGGAGAACCTTGAAGAATGAAATTGAAATAAAATATTCCCCCTAACAAGCTGAGGGGATAAAAGAAAATACAAATCAACTTGCATTTCAGATGGCTCATCTGGGTAAAGGGACAAAAAAGCTAATGGTTTTTATTTTAATCTCATTCAATAATTCAAATGACCACTGAACTGCAGGCTGGGTCTCCAAGCAGAAAGCCCTGGGGTTTCTTTTCCAATTTTTTTTTTTTTTTTTTTTAATGCCAATAGTCTACTCCTGTCACCTAATGAAAGTGGAGGATCGATTCCTCCCTGTTGAGCACAGAGAGCCAGCAAATGTAGCTGCATCACAGGTGACACATGTCAATGTCTGCAGAATCACACGGCACAGTAAAAATAGGCTGCAAGAGCCAGCTCTGGTGATTTAACAAGAAAAACAGTCACAAAGAAGGCCTAAAGCTATGGTATGAAAGAATCTGTTCTCTCTGATCCCACATAAGGGAGAAAAAGTAAAAAGGAGATTTTCCAATATGTATTAGTGTATTTTTTTGGATGAGAGAAGAAGCTGTGCTATAGTATAAGCCAAATTCACTGCAGGGGTAAGGGACAAGCAATTCAGCTGTGTTTGGCTGATGTTTCAGTGAATGTGGCCTTGCATACATCCTTAACATGGGGACAGAAGTGCTCAACGTCTGTTTAAAACAAGAACAAAACCAAAACTCAATGAAAAACTATTTTCCCAGGTTTTAAAGCACAGCATGACATCGTAGCTAAATAAAAGAGAGCAAAAGACAATCCTCCAACCAGACCTTCATCTGTCTGTCTGCTGTGGTGAAATGAAAATTCTGCCTTTCCTATGCATCATTCTTCTGACCTTGGTGCAAAGGTGTTATAAAACCAGAGACATGGGGTAGTAGCCATTCCCCTTCTCTGTCCCCAGACACACCATGCTGCCATGCCAGCTCACAGTGTATGCTGGATCTTCTGTGTTTTCTGAACACACACTGTAGAGATGTTGCACACAGTGTTGTAATTTCGTAATTTATCTTATAGATAAGATGCCCATGTGAAGAAATTTCTGTTTATCCTACAAACAGTCAGGTTTGCTCTATGATACAAGCTCTATTCAAGATTATGTATATGCTTCAGTAGCCTGTCATTATGAGTATGTGATACATTTGCAAAGTGCATTCTCTGGCAATTCTCCATGTTTATACTTTAATCACAGGGCTCTAATTTTCCCTGAAATTGATTTAATTTTTACTTCTTTCTATAAATTTTGTTTTAAAGTATGTTTAAGTAGCCATCTGTAATATACTAAATAATTATGTTAAAAGAACCTTTAAAATAACTATTATTTTAAATTAAATTTAACTTTGATAGGACCAAATTGAAACACATGGTATGTTTTCTCTCCATGGTATGATTAACTTTTTTTCCTCTGATTTTTGCTATAAAGTGAAGTCTGTAATGTGCTAATTTGGTTTGGGAATGCAACTTCTCCACCACCAAAGTTTTTTTTGTTTTGTTTTGTTTTTTTTTATATATTCTCTATAAGTCTGTGATTGCTCACCTGAATATCTCTTCTGCTCCTGAAAATTTATATAAATCCCACAGCTGAGACAGGTTATAACTTGTACAGTGTGTAGGATGTAAGTGAACTTAATGCTATTGAACACCGTTTGCTTCCTGTATCTAGATGTGAGAGATGAAGGGGAAAATAATATCACATCCTGACTAGCTTTAATGACATGGTACTATAGAAGGTAACCCACTGACCATCAAGGTAAAGTACCCAATACTAAAATATTTTGAACAGAGCTCACAAACAAATGAAAGAGCAATAGCTTTCTAGATCCATTTCTTTAAATGGGGAATTTAAAGCTAACAAGGAAAAGTGTCAGAATCTTTCTAAACCAGTCAATTGAAAAGGCTCTTCATTCTTTGATGCATCTATGAGAAAGGAAGAGAAAGCCTACATTAAAATTTTTTACCCATTCTATAGAGAATATATATATTCTCTATAGAATGGGTAAATATATATAGATATATGTGTATATATATTTATCTCTATGTCATGCCTGCTTGTTTCTCTTCATGCCTTTAAGATTTTATTTTGCTTGGTCTTTGACCTCCTCAGTGAAGTGGTTCAATGTTACATTCTCTAGTTATTGTACTCATTGCTGTTTCATTGCTCTGTGTGGTTTCCACTGGCCATTAGTTTTGTAACAGTGAATGAGAATGCTTTTTGGAGAAAAATTGATGGTGCTAAAAGTTAGCTAGTGAGTATTACTTTTCTCATACACTTGACATTATAGAGCTATTTCTGAGTGACTACTTCACCTCATAAATGATAATGCTGCAGAGGCTAGAGCAAGGCTTGGGCTGGTACTCAGGGAGCCCTCTGCTGTAAACCCTTGCCTCTGATAGTAACCCATTGATGCTTTCTGGCAATGCATTTAACCCTTTCTGTGTCTGATTTGATTTCTCCTTAAGACAAGGGAGGAAAATATTTTTTGCTTTGCTTTGCAGGGAGGATCCTGTTAGCATTTATCGCTCTGCTTGAGGCTCTAAATTCCCTATGAGTGTCCAATATTCTTCACTTCAGCATCCTTCTGAGTTCATTAATATCTTACTTCCTTCTCTACATGTAGAATCAAATTAATATCACATTTGATGAAGTGGAGGAATCACCTAAGGGAGGAGGGTGTGATATAAAATGCCAGCTAGGTTGGTCTCTGTCCATTGAAGGGCAAGAGAGAATAATGACCAGCCTAACTGGTGGCTAAACTGAGGAGACCTGTTCAGCTTCTGTGGGTCAGCAGCCATGAATTGTGGGTGGATCAAGCAGCTGAGCTTACTTTTAAGGCTTCATTCCTAGAGCAGAAATTTCTTAACGTTTGTGAGGATTGTATAATAGCTGATTTCCGTTATCAGTGATGTTTTTTTCCTTTGTGATGAGTTTTCAGCTTGTCTTTCTCAGTATCTTTTCACGTGTGTGTGATGGCTTTCTAAGCTTTGGTCTAGTGCTTTGATTCTTTGGGCATATTCTTTCTGTTTCCTCTGTCTCTTTGTGCTTGTATTTCCATCTGTTTTCATTTGTTTGGCATCTGGCTACAACAGTTTTCCGGAGTGTATTGTAATTGTGTGCAAGGATAACAAATCAAGTAGACCTAACAGGTAAGAAAACCAAACAGTATCCACAGGGAAACAAGGTAAAAAGACAAGAAACACCAAATCCTCTATGCTTCAAGGCTTCAAATGCAAATATCTATGGGTTTTCTGTTATAACTGATAGGATTCAGATGGCTTATATCTTATCTAGTGTCTCTTGTCCAAATATATGTATGGGGATAGAAATGTTATCCCATTTGCATTTCAAATAGTTTATGGATCTCTACAACTGAGAAATTATCCTAAAGAGGATTTTCACATGAAGACTACAGTAAGTGATGTATATTTTCAAGGAAAGCCTTTGTACATATCGCTTCATTTAAAATAAATAAACAACACCAATCATTGCGAGTTACTCAAGCTGTCAGTCAAAGACAAGATCCCTAAGCAAATGCTCTCTTTTATTTGGAAGGACATAGAAAGATAGTAAGTCTTACCTTGCAGTAATTACATTAGTCTCATCTTTACAAGGTGGAATTTCAATTTTGATATTTTTTTCTTTCACATGAACAGTAGCAACCACATTAACAGGTACATGAGCAATCGTTTCGGTTTGTGCTTCCAGCCCTGCCTGAATCAGGTGTGTGTTGATCCCCATTACAAAGGTCATCTTCTTAGCTGTGCTGGAAAAGTAGAATCAGGGTAACATTAAGTTCAGACAGCAAACAGCTGTTGAATTTTTATGGCCTCTGTCACTTGGAAATATTACTATTTTTGGTGTTTTGTTTTTTTTTTTTAAATACCAAATATTTACCTTAAACTAATTTTGGATCGCAGCCTGATGTTGGCACTTAGTAAGTCGCTTAATCTGAAATCAGACTTTGGAGAAGGTGTGATCTGTGCTTGAACTATCACAAAGAAAGCAAGAGAACGTTAAAAATTCCACCCAGTGCTGCCAAGCATGATTGCATTGCTCAAGTTTTGAAATATGTTACCATTTCCTGCCACTTTTGTGACAGAATAGTAATAGAAGCTGGTCTCCGCTGGGAACCCAGTGCAGGTGGGCACAATACGACGGATCTCTGAAGCCAGTAAAGCCTTGGTCCACTGTTTCCCTACACCAGTTTGAAGGGTACTGATTATTCTTTTTATTGAACGGATGTTTTCATCAGGTTCATACCATGCCTGCAATTACAGAGTTCAATTTGTCTAAATAAGCAGAACTTGAATATCATGATCTGTGTCATTAACTATGCCTCTGGGAAAAGTCTGCCAGCAATGATTATAGCTAATCCTGGTCAA
The DNA here is from genome assembly GCA_013399055.1 of Ramphastos sulfuratus. Lineage (NCBI taxonomy): Eukaryota > Metazoa > Chordata > Aves > Piciformes > Ramphastidae > Ramphastos > Ramphastos sulfuratus. Next base: position 121,334 of record WBNM01014090.1, read on the forward strand.
AGCTTGACCTCATTTGCCTCAATTAATACTAAAGACAAAAAACACTTTTGAATTAAAAAGTTATAGAAAAAAAGGGAGACAATGTGTGAAAGTCATGGTATTTTAAGCTTCTGATGCTCGGGTGGTAGTGTTTTCAAAATGATACCTGCAATGCATTTAGGATGGTGCTTTTATCAAGCCCACCGAAGAACAGCTCTTGGCCAAACATCTTCAGGTAGCCCGATGCAAAAGGTTTGTCACTGGAGAATGCCTTCCAGTCAGAAAGCTGCATCAGGAGGAGAAGAAAGTCTGATTCTTCATAGCATTAGGGCAAGTAATACTTTTAACAACTTTCTTTTCCCAGAGAATTTACCGTTTTCAGGATTTCCTTGAAATCATAGTCTGTTTCCCAGTCCCCCTTAGAAGAGTAGGCTTTTTTAGCAAATATCTCCTGCAGTCCTTCAACTGATACTCCCACCTGTGGGAAGAAGTAAAGTATTAATTCCAATTACATGATGGTCACAAAGGGTGAGAGGGCAACCTGCAGGCAGACCCAATTACCTCCAAGGGATCAGCCACTCTTCCAAGGAAATGTGTCCGCAGCTGAGACATTGCTATCGTTGGAATGAAGCTACCTGCGTTATTCAATACCAAGTATTTAGCTGCGACTCCACTCATGAGGACCTCTGAAGAGAGATACACAGTAAAACAAAGCACAGTTAATTTGTAAAGCCACAATGTGCAGAGTGTATCAATTTACTAATTGCATAATTCAACAGATACGGTGTTGATATAAGAAAAGCTAGGAAATCCAGATATAAAAGTAATATTATAAAGCTGTCATAGACAGAATAATCAGAATATTTTTTTAACTATTAATGGGCAAAATTACAAGCCCTCTGCTCACTGCATGATGGTTAAGATATCTTTCCAGTTGCTTCTGCTACATCATTTACATCTGGTCAGATTCTGTAACATCAGCTTATGAAATGCTTTTAGAAGACACCATTTAGGGCAAAGGGGATCAGAAATGAAAACAGATTTGCCACCGTTTGCTAATAGTTTGGAGAAAATGATATAGATGCCTTTGAAGTACAGCTGGTGAGGTGTATATTTGTCAAATGACTCAGTTCCAAACTCCTTACATGAAATTCACCAGTTAAGTAATGGTTAACTTATGTGTGAACATTGAGCAAATAAAATTTGTGCCTATTTATCTTCTGTACTTTAGGTTTGTCATCTATAATGATCACAGATACAGATCGCCAGTGCAGAGCACAGTCATGTGTTCTTCCCAAATTTGGCACAGGTCTTTACAGTCCTGTTTTCTGAATTACAGTCATTCCAAGGCTTTTCAAAGTTTCCCTATGTTTCAGGACGGAGGAGGCTGACATAATATGTAGCATGCCTGTTGTGCTGCCTTTATTCCAGTCCTCCTCTTTTCCCAAACTAGTTGGAAGACAGGGAAATATTTCAGGAGTCTTCTATCTCCATGTTAGACATTGTCATCATATAGTGATTAAATCCCAGCACCACCAGAATTCAGCTTTGGAAACCCAGTGCATCCAAGATAACTGCAGAGCCCTGGATGATCCAGACCAAGAATTTCAATACCAATACAGAAATTACTGAATTGTAGGAGATGTATTTCCAAGCATTATGAGGGGGAGTGAGTCACTGATCTCTTTTGAAAAAAGGAATGCCTCAATTATCATGAATCATTTAGCCAGAAGTTAAAGATAATTACTTTATTCACAAATGTCTAACATTACTTATAGAATCATAGAATGNTAGTGCCACTCTCTTTGTTTCAGATAACATCTCACTTGTGACTCAACACTTTCCCATCCTCTTCTGAATCCATGCATGCCAACAGGGATCTGGATGGTCCTTTGCCTTTGTTTACTCCTTATGGCTAAGTTGTTTTGTATTATATTAGTGGGATTAATTTTGATTTCTAAAATCAGCATTGACACACTAGGACATTACTAATCAGCTGGCTTGAGACTTGTAATATGAAGATCAGTTTTTCTGTGACTTAGCCAGAATGCAGTTAGCCAGGTGTCACATGGATTGGATGCCAGAAGGAAGCATCATGCTTTTAGTGAATTTCAAGATAGGTTTTTGTGTTCTAACCCATGAAAACTGTTAGTTAAAAATCCCATAGTACTTACTAATACTTAATAAGAAGCATTGCTTAGAAATGATTATGAAGAATTCATTGACTTGAAAAGAGTGAGGATATCGTCCATGCCTCTAATAAGACATAGTGCTAATGCTCTAAGAAAAAAATTACCAATCCTACTGACACAGTCACTGTAGCCAGTTCACTGTAAGAGTGTGATGGTACTTGCATATATGTGTCTAAATGTCTTGCCCCAAGGAAAATAAAATCAATGATCAAAGAGAGAAGTCTCTGGTACCTATGAACACTAGTGCACATTTAATTATATGTCTGTGCTTATTGACAGCGAGACTCTGTCAGTCCTCATGTTGAGCAGAACCTGGGTCATCCCTTTGATGTCAGTAGCAGTGTGTAGAACATGAGGCACTATTTGTGGTGGCTATATGTGACAGATTCCAGATTAAAGATAAATTCAACTGACATTATTGCCTGCCATTAAAAATTTAGCACCAAGTACCAAAAAGATCTTTGATGCCGAGGGCACATTTTTGTTTTTAGCAAGGAAATAGGTACTGAATTACAGTTGTCACTATGGTAACTCCTCCAGGATGGACTTACATTTCACCTGTAGCTAGTAGTGACAAATCAAATCAGAAAGCTGGAGGGTGGATACTCCTCCCACACCAGTGTAACAGAGGACTGACTTAATTTAACTGAATTATCCAAGCCTAAGATGAGCATATGTGGAAAAAAAGGATCTTGTCTCTTATCCTTCTTCAGAATGAGATATTTAAATATTACATATGCATGGTAACCAAATTTCTGACACTGGTCTTCACCAAGAAGTAAAACAATTTAGTTATGTTACAGCCAGCAGAGAACAATCCATTTCACATGGCCCTCAGCCAGCTACCCTCATGCAGACTGCACCCTTCTTTCTCATGGTGTAAAAATACAGATAATTTCATTTTAAAAGGAAAAATAAGAGGAGAAAATTGTTATCTAAAACTAGAAACTCATATCTGAGTATTACTACAAAATATCTCTCTTCCTGAATGCATTTTAAATGGTACAAAAGTTCACACAGGCATAATAGTCTTTGAGGGCTTTCCATCTCTGAGGCAGCAAACATGTATTGTATGTTACTGTGGTTGTTGGGGTATGTATTTATATTTACTTTTATTACAGAGGAGACTAAATGGTGATGTAAAACCCATGAAACACAAGCAGGGCAACAATAAGATCTATAAAAGGCTTTCAAACCACTCCTCCCCTCCAAAAACAAGGCAGAAGTACTTGTACACTTAGCACTGTTGATTTCAGATGTTTCAAAGTCTCTTTTGCTATTGATTACTTTGGAAAGAATCCTTAGAAATACCAGTGAATAATAAAAGTGCTAACAACATCCAGGCTTTTCTAGATAAACAGCATATGTAAGAAGACTGTGTTTGTAGATACAAGCTCCATAGTATGCCAGCTACATATGCCAAATCACTGAAGCTGTCGTGGTCATTTACATAGGGGAGCTGCTTAAAAAAAAATCTTTACTGAGAAAAAGAACATACATGGAAAATAGAAATAGCAACAATCTGGCCCAGCAAGAGCTGTTTTCTATTCTGGTCCTCCCCACTCTGACTACATTTTTGTGTGCAGCTCCCATCAACGTAACTGGTCAGCCTTCAAATCCTACCCACAGATCTGCTCATTCCAGTAAAAGATTCTGGTAGGAAGGTGCAAAAAATATGCTTAGATAATGTCTAAGTTAGCTGCTTATGGCTGCAATGAATTGTCACATCTGAGAGTTTTCAGAGTTTGCTGTTTCGCTGGCACTACAGGTAGAATGAAGAGTATTTAACATCACATCTGAATTCAGCAAGAGCAGTAGATGTTCAGCACTGGTAGAAATTAATCCACTTCAGCAGTAATTTAGGTCCCTTCTGTTTGTTTGGTGCTGAACAATGCTATGAAATTGTTAAGCACCACTGAGACTACAGCATTTGATATTGGAGCACGTGTCTCACTGGCTAATGAAAATCCAGGGTTAGAGCCCCACAAGCCCTTTGGTAATTTGATGCTGGAAGTGTACAATGCAAAACATACAGGGACCTAAACACTCTCCAAAACCAGAGCCTGAGATTTTAATGTAATTTTCTCACTGAACATAAGAGAAAATGAAGGAACAACATGCAGCTAACCAGCTGGCTAGCAGAATTGGGTTCTCATACTATACTTTTTTAAAATTATTCACACATCAACCTATATATATATATACTTATCTACAAAAATCTTCTGAATCTTACCTTTAAATATACTGAAGCGAAAAACTTTGCTGAACTGATACCCAGATCTATCAAACTTGGGACTTAATAGTCTGATAGCCATCCTGCAGGCAGAAGCTCTGAAAAAAATTCAGTGAATACATTAACACCTCAATTAGTTTGCAACAAGCTTTACATCTGGGGAAGGATGCAGATTTTCCTTACATCACTTGAAGATCTGGAGCTGTGCTTCTACCCAGGACCCTCAAGTGAGAGTAGATGAAACTTGCCACTTGCAGGCTGGGTTCCTTCAGCACAGCATCAGCTAATGTCATCACTATTGGAAGACCTGGTTTGGTTTCAAGCAAAACCACTGCAGCTAACATTCGGACCCGAGGATGAATTTTATGATTCAGGAAAATCTCAAGGGTAATAGCCTGGACCTGAAAATAATAGACACATTCAAATTTAGAGGAGGTTTGAATATTTTGCTAATAACCATTCATCACCATCAATGTGTGCAGTTCTGGAGCCCCCAGCACAAGAAGGACATGGAACTCTTGGAGCGGGTCCAGAGGAGGGCCATGAAGATGNATCTCTTCATCACTAGTTCAGCAAAAAAATTGTATTATTGAATTATTGTGACAACAGTGTTCCTGGTTTCATAGTCCAAGGTCTGGAAAGGTCTGACTGACTTCCTGCACAGTCAAACACAAGGAACTTTGGTGGATAACTTCTACAGCAAGGCTATCATCTCTTTTTGAGCTATAACAAAATGTATCTGTAATACAACCACTCCAGATAAAAGAGATTTCATGGATCCATTACATACGTGAGAAGCAGTTTCAATGATCACTTATCCCTACTCATAAATATATGCCTTATTTCTAATAATTTGATCTCCCAATGCCTGATTTCCTTTCTGCTAAACAATAAAACTAAAATGAAATGGATAAAACCCAGTTTACTATCATGATGCCATGTGAGCAGCTGAAAGTTTATTCAAAACCTGTAATTTCCACAGTACCACTTGTGACCAATGAGTTTGACCTCAGCAACATTCAGTATCAAGATTAATTTTACACTGGAACCTTTGCAGTTTCCATAAGCTGTACTGAAGTTTTTTATCCCAACTTCAAAATGAATGTGGATGTTTTTACGCTGTTCTGGCAGCACCTCTACACAGTCCTGTCCTGCCTGGGACAGCACACAACCACACTCTCCAATGAAAAATCTGGTCCAGAAAACTTCAACAAACCTTCACAAAACCAATGAGGATGTCTTCAATTTGAAGATGTAGATGATCAAATACATAGGTAAAAGTGGTGACAAGGATGTAGTAGGTTCTTTCTAAATGTAACTATCTTTTGAAACTAAACAGTGAATAAGACAAACCATATACTAAGTCTAACACAGATGTGTGTGTGTCTAGCTGCAAAGAAGGCATTAAATTGTTTTTTGAACAATGAAAATTCCATTCACAGTTACTAAGTTGCTCCAGATCAATTTTCACAAAAGAAAATGCATAGAAAATGGAACTAAACAATGGTCTGTGTCACAGGTGAAAGCCAGGTCAAAGGGAAACGAGAGACACAGCACTAGTTTTAAACACCAAATTAGCTTTTTTTCCCCTTCCCCAGCAAATACCCTAACTTCTACCTTTGCTATTGTCAACTCCCTCCTCCCCTCTGCCTTGCTTATCCCCACATAGCATCTGCACTCTAGCAGTTTCTTTATTCTTGTGCTTAAAAGCATACTCTGGCACACTATTGTCTGTGGATCAATATGTGCACTCAAACTGAGTCACACACAAAAAACAAATATAATGGAAAAATTGATGCAGATTAGTAGGAGGATAGTTAATGAAAGCTTTTATTTTACTATTTATATTAAAAACTTATACATTAAAAAAATAGGGGAAAAAAAGCAAGGTTTCTTTTTAGAAGTAGATTGCTTTAAGGTGAAAATGATTGTAAAATGATGGCTGTGGTGGGTGAGCATATGCCTGTGTAACCACTGTATGAGATATCTAATCATTATCTCATTCAGGGACAAAAGTCACATTTAGTGAATGTTCTGTTTATGACTTAAACCCACACAATGTCTGTAAATTTGTAATTAGGATGCAAACCTCCAGTATCCGTTTACAATAAGATCTGGTCTTGAATTGCGATTAGATGTGACACTCAGTATTAAATGTCAATTCTCTGTAAACCCTTTTTTGTGGTTCTCTCACATACCAAAGTTGAAGTAGCACTAAACACATTTGGGTCATTAATTTAGCTTTCTGTCTAATGTCCTTGGGAAAAGAAAAAACAAAACGTTTGCAATGGAAATACTGATTTGTCTTCAACAGTAGGGTAATGAGAGTATCCTTTTAATGCCATTTCTGTTGCAGTCTGAAATACTAGAGGTTAATGTCAAAAAGGAATAAGATGTCAACTAAGGAATGGTTAACTATTTTAAAACCCCAACATATTACAGCTGTATTTGAAAAACAGATCTGCTTTCCCCTCATCACCCATCACTAATTAGCAGTCTTGTGCTGGAAGCAAAAGTGTCAGCTTTGTTTTCTTACTATTTTTGGGTCTTTCGTGCCAATGTTTTTCAGAGCCATCACAGCAGTTGCATGGACCTTGAGTGGCAAATCTGAGGCACCAGCTGCATATTCTGGCAAAAATTTCTTGATGTGCTTGATGCTGGCTGGATGTCCTACATTCCCAATGGCTTTCAAAGACAGGGAGATATCGTCTATGTTAGACTTGCTCAATGCTTCTCCTGCAAAGCCGTGAAGTAGCTGAAAAAAGAAAACAAATCTGTTGAGTTCAATTCCAGCTTTTATCTATATCACATCCCCAGTCTATTCTGAGGTCTGACTTTTATAATTTCAGTTTGTTCAATTCACTTATTTTAAATATTTTCAAATTCTTTTTATCTTCATGAAAAGAACATTTTATTCATAGAAAAAGCACAGCCAAGAAAGCTCCAAAGAATGGCATCTTCATCACTATGCCTTAAAGTTATCAAGTAAGATTTTTAAAGGAACAAATAATGGCTAGGAAATAGTTCCCACTGCCTTTCAGGACGAGTCAGGAACCCTGCAACAATGTTGTTTGAATATCTGCAGCATGGTTAAAGACAGGTACAAAAACTGCAGACACAGTTAAATTCTTCATATCCTTGAATAAAATTCCTGAAGATATGGCTAGTGGTGATGTCCTTATCTTCAGCTATGACAGCCACTTTTTAGTGTGGCTTAAAAGCTGGCAATGAGATCATCAAGTCATTTTACAGTCTTCATCACATGCAAATGGATCATACTTACAATTCATGTAAGATCAAAAGTAGTTGTGTGAAGGTTGAATATGAGAAAAGAGCTAAATCCTAATATAAAACTGTTTTCAATGCTAACAGAAGGCTCTAAAAAGAAACTACATTTTTATACAATAATTTCAGTACAGTTCCTGTGCTTTAAAATATGACCTTTGAGATCCATCGATGGTACAGAAGCATTCCACTTGATACTACTAATTGCATGGATATCTGAAATGTAATGAATAAACCTGTACGATTATTAGTTTGGGGAAAGAATTTATATTTCTTGGCACTGGGCTTCTCAGATTAAATTAGCTCAATAGCATTGGTGCCAATTTTAACACAGGAGTTGCATCTAGGTATGCTGGCCATGCCTGTGTACTAGAGGAAAAAAAAAATCATGGCAGTCATGAAATGTATTGGGGACACCCTGCTCATACTAGGGATGGTGGACCGACCAGTTTCAAAGATGGAAAACACTCATTTTTCTTTCCTTCTCTATTGATGCCTGAGTGGCTGAGCTCTGTAAACCATGACATGCATCTCTAGAACTAGGAAATGCTATTTTCTGCCTATATAATAGTTTTCAGGCCCACTGAATAACAGCAGTGCAGAATAAGATGGGAATTACTTTTATTAAAAGCTTTTAGTCTGTGTGGATGGCTGAGCTGCATGAGTTTGGATGAAAACCTGGCCTTTTGTGTCACTTTAGTTATAAGCAGGTATACATATTTTTAAAGTACTTCAGAGCAGTGCCATGAGACTTCATTAATAATTGGCAATAAAGCACTCAGAGATACTCAGATAGAAAGTGCTATGAATTATATGCCTCTTTCTCTCACTCTCTTTCCTGTGTTAATCTAAAGATAAAAATGCTGTTAATCTAAAGATAAAAATGCTGTATTTAACCAACTGGCATTCTTTTCCCCAAAGGAAACATTGCAGTGAAGTGAAATACAGGTTTCTGAATAATGAAGAAAGAACTCAAGGCTTAATTTTTCTTTTAAATGATAAATAATGATGTGGTTACCTGGAGACATTCCGAACAGGAGTCTGACGATGAGCATTGTTTGTGGCACAGGGATGCATAGCTGAGGTGGCAAACCTTTCTAAGTACAGTACTTGAGCGTGGGCAATGTTTTTTCACTATGAGCTGGGGAGAAACAGTTGTTCATTACCACAATTAATGAAGAGCAACAATATTAAAAAACACATTTCTGCCACATGCAAGGCAAAACAGGCGTCTGATATTTTTGTATCAATGGATTTATAGTTCATGAGTGGATATAACTGTATTTGACAATGCAACTGTAAAGTAATTCAAAGCAACATCTGGAGGGCAGATCTGTTGCTTTTATAGTGTATCAGATTTAAATTTGGCATAAGCTATAATCCAAAGGGAGGAAATCGCCCAGTTATGGAATGAAAAACCATACATTATTTTTTGGGCATACATCATTGCTTTATAATTGCCTCATCTATAGGTATAAAAGACTTGAGATTCAACGTGAATGAACCTCAGCACTTTGGGCAGACAGGAATATGTTGTACAAATGCAGGAGCTGATAGGAGGTACAAGCCCCCTGCTTCCTTGAGTGGGAAGGAAAGCATTAATACACAGTAACAGCTGGGCTGTCATGGATTTTCCAGAGGACAAAGCTCTCTCAGTCAGAGATTTGAGCTCCCTACCTAGGGTAGACAGAGGTAAGTTCTTGCATGCGAGGCTAGAAGAGCAAAAATATTGTGAAAATCATTAAACTTTCTCCTGCGTGGGCTCCACATTGTCATATGATTCCCTCAATTTTGATAGATCTGCTCCAATTTAGACCCATCCTGCTAGGTCAGTCAGGATGAATACACAAATACAGCAAATATGTATTTCTTACTTTCTAGTCTTTGTAGACATTCAGTTACAGATCTGTTCTGATGTAACTATAAAGTATGTCTGGAGAAAGGGCGACCAGGAAATGATCTTCGCAGCAGGAATATTTCCCTCTTTCTTTCCTGCTATATTTTGGACTCACTTTTGCTGATCTGATTTGCATTCCCATCCCCTTAAGACAGTCAGGAAACAAATTTCTTTCAACCTCACTAGAAGATAGAAAATCTTTGTACTTTCAAAGCCTTTGTCATCTTGTCAAAGGAATAAATGTAACAGATGATATAATTAGTAAAGAGTGATGTAAGAGTGTTTAGGGAATCCTACCGTTGCTTCCTCAATCACATCCCGAGTTGGTGTGCTCGAGTGCAGAGCCACGAGCACTGTCTGGGCTGCTTCCCAGTTGGTGAGCTCCTGCTTTTCCAGTTTATGCCTCAGGAACTTGAGTGCCCGGCGACTGGCAGCTGCAGGAATTATATCCAGTATGTAGCGTCTGTAATGAGAAAGGCAAGGACCATTTTCCAGATCCACATTTGAGCATAGTAATTCCAGACAGTCTGCAACAGAGTTTATCAGCAGAAGAATCACTGCTTCTATTGCTTGTACCTGTATGCTGGCCGACTGGAGAACTGCTTCCACACTGACTCGTAAGTCTCCTCATTTGCTGCACGAAAGAGATGCATAAGCTTAAGGGCTTTGGCTGGTGCATCACTGGAAAGCTGTTCAGATGTGGACTCTACGAGGTCTTGCAGGCTCTCCTCTATCTGCAGGAAGATTAAGATGCAGGAAGCTCACACATGTTGTTTCTCACATGCACAGATTTCAACCTCCAACAAAGTCGGCCTTTGGCAGGTGGCTGAACTTTACCTGGCTTTCCACATTTTTTATTCTGAATAAGTGGACAGGAAGCTGAAGCAACTCACTGCCAAACTGGTACTGAAGTGACCCACGATTCTGGAATTCTTTCGGTGGGACCTCTGCCTTCTGCTTCTGCACATCAGTCAAAGCAAGTTTCTGCCTGGAATGGGGAAATCCAGGGAGATGACATCATAACATGCAGGGTGAAAATGAAAAAGAACTATCTCCCTGCACTGCAATGCCACTACAATTGTTTTAAAAGGATTTTGTTATTGAGGGACAAAGATATTTATAGCAAGATACGTTTGAATGTGACAGTCAGAACCTCAGAAGGTGTACACTTACACAGCAGGGCTTAGAACAGAGCCAGTATTTGCTTTCCTTTGGGAATAACACGGCTTGAGAATTTAAGGAACAAGTGGGAGATAAAAAGCTGTGACCTGAAGAGGATCACAGGAACTATGTGTTTGGTTTTAAGGAGTAAATTATGGATTATAGAAAAAAAAACCAAAAAACTGTTGGGAAACTTTTTCAGAAATTATCATTTAATTTAAACCTTTTAAGAAGTTCATTAAAGCTCTTTTGTGTCTATGCCTCCTGGAAGCTTCAAAAGGAATTGAAAATTGTTAGATACAATAATAAATGCTACAATCTTTTTACTTGCACTATTATAATTCCCTCCCTATTTTGTCTGGCAAGCTGAAAAGTCCCAGGGACTGCAGAAGATAAAAGATTCTCATGAAGTTTCAAATTGGATTTCCCAAACGAAAAAAAAGGGCCAGATAAGTTCCGGATTAGTATTTGGAAAAGTACTCAAGTTTTTGGAAAGTTTTAAAGGAGAGCCAAACCTTCATCCTTTGTTATTAAAAATATTTCCAAAGACAGACTGTCTTTGTAAACATTTGCTAGCTTTGTGATATTTTTGGCTAAAGGGATGCATCCTATCCCACCACTTAGGTTATTTAGGACACCATAATAAAGTTAGGAATTTGTACTGAATAACTGAAAACATTCCAAAAGCAATATTGTACTACACACTATCTCAAAATCTCTGTAGAAAATTGGTGTGTTTATTTTGGAATCTCTATGATGATCTTCTGTATCATTTCTATCCACTCCTTACATATAGATTGCAGAGAAGTGCTGAAGAAAATAGCATATAACTGCTCTGCAGACAAGCCACTGGAATTTGAATAGAAATCACTACAGAAGCAGGAGAGATTTTTTTCTCTCTTGAGATTTTTATATAATATTATCGAAAGGGCATTCGGGTCAGAAGGTATTGCACCAGCCACACTTGGACAGATTTAACTCCCCCCCCTCCAGAACATGATGAATCTATTATGTCTTCATCCTCATCGTTTTGGGGAGAGATATATCTGTCTAGAATAGAGGGAAAAATGTTGTAGTCCAAAGAGAAGAGTAAATGAATGCTAAAGATAGGATTAAAATGGTGAAACAATAGTAAAAACTCTAGGCTTTGAAAGATGCTGCAAGAGGCTTAAACTGCACAGAAGTGTAAATACAGCTCCCCTTTGGCCCCTTCTGCTGGCAATGCAAAAGATCCAGAGAAAATGGGAAAAGCAAAAGTATTAACCTTCCTAGGGCCTCAATACCTAAGGAAGAACAGTAAAGAAGACAATCCATGCAGGCTTGCAGGAAGAGAGTTTAAATCAGCATAACTCCATTGGCTTCAGACTAATGCTCACTCACAATGACCTATAATTTGATAAAAGCACTACAGTTGCATCTATCTTCACCTTGATTGCATGAGATAATGGGATAGCAAAGCCACTTTCACCTTTGCTGTTTTTTGGGTTGTTTTTTTGTTAGCCAAGCTGAACGTGTTCATCATAGCAATGAAGTTAATTGGTGATTTATCAACATGAACTTTCTGATGTTGCAGTTTCCCAAAGTGTATATTATACCAATAGATTCTTGCAGAAGCTAATGGAGCGATGCAAGATTACAATATTTTAAGAGTGGGATTGAGATGTATCTTCTGTACAGTGACATTTATGCAGAAATCTTCCCTCTTCAGTAGGGTCTATAGAGTCAATAAAATAGGTAACTAAAACTACATTCAATGGATGATTTTGATGCAGATGAAGACATTTTCAAACGGTGGAATTTGGAGGCCTTGAGCTAAAAGTGAGCAGGACTATAATTTCTTAGACAATAATATTCTAATTTTCCCCAAAACTTGTTTAAGAAATATGGAGAATTTGTTATGGAAAAAGCAAATACATTTTACATGCCTTGTGCCCAATATTTTGGCAATAAAACACAATTTCCTATCAAAACCAGTTTTGATGTGAGATTTGCAAGCAGCCCACTCTACTTAGGAAGTATATCGGAATCCAAAGTCCTATCTATATTTCTTGTGAACTAGTCTCTGGGGTCTCTTACTGTATTACTATTATTTTCCAGGGAACTCTCAGTGAGTAACTGTCTTTCAAAGTATTTTACTGCAAATATATTAGTTCACAATTTTTCAGATGGAATTACATTTGTTTTGGCTTTTATGACATAAATCAAATATCCCTGAGAAATGAAATAGTCAAACCCTGCCAAGTTCAGCTAACAAAATTTGGATACTGATGTGCATGTTTCAGATTTACAACTAACAGTGAAGGTTGTTTTTTATGAACTGTTTGGGATTTTATGTAATTAAATACTGGCAAACAATAGGCTGTGGAAGTAAAGGATTCATTTTAGTACGGAGTTTGACCAAATTACTGAGATACTGAGTTAGCTGCTGAATTAAAGGTATATGTACAGTACCTTGCTTCTATTATTGCATTTCCTCCTGTTACCTCATTGAAGGGTGCAAACTGGTGGATTTCCTCAACATCAGCTTGTGCAATTACAGCTTCATTATGTGCATATTTAATTTTGTAATTGTAAGTAGCAGTTGCCTGGGAATTCTTGTTTCTCTTTATAAAAAAAACACGGAAACAAAGAACATAGAAACTCATTGAACATTCTGCAACTAGAAGCTATTACATCACCTACTTCAGCCCACTTATTTTCCAGGGCTGTTTTGTTCATTGGCCATATGACCAGTTTATGTGAATTCTGCATGCACACTTCCATGGGAGAGGTCAGCCACACTGCCTGGCCCCATTACTTATACTGCTAAGAAGTGTTGGCTGTTTTTCTCCTTCCCAAATATGAGTAATTGGTTATTCCCTTGAGAAGGAGACACATTTTCTGAGAGCAGCAGTATAAGCCAATAAGTTCTTATTTCAAAGACAGCATTATAATAAGATGCAGCAGTATCTATCCTGAATAGTATAAACTGGACACTGTGAATATTTTTGTACTCGACAGAGTAGGTGAATTAACCCATGATGATAATCAATGGTTTCAAAGCCAGCTAGTTTGAGCTAGTTGAGTAGCAACTGCAATATATAACAGTTTGTTTGAGCTAGTTGAGTAGCAACTGCAATATATAACAGTTTGCAGCAGAAATCTGCTGCTCGTTGGAGTCGATTTTCATACAGAAAGAAAATGTTGATAACTAGATATGGCAGATCTGACTCTTCTCCCATTTTAAGGGCTACAAAGCAAGTAATAGCAATGATGCCAAATGGCTGTATAAGAATATAAAGTATATTTGCATAATACCATTCTAATTTACCTGCTGGCAGGTCTGGCATGGTTGAGTGTATGCTGAACCTGTGATGATTTGAACTTTCTCTTCACAACTGTTCAGGTCCTTGGATTTGGTCACATAGATTAGGTTTGCTCTCTTGTTTTCCTGAATTGCATATGTTGTGTTACAAATACCTCCAATTCCAGCCTGGCAAAGGTAAGACAGTGATCAGAATTCACTCTTATGCAGCACTTCATCAATTCCCTGCATCTACTTTCCTGTTTAATTCCACGTTTTCAAAATTCCTGATAGAAAGCAATGCTTTTTTTTTTTTTTTTTTTTTTTTAATTCATGGTACTCTCCAGAAGCAAAATCAGGGTGATCATTACTTCAATGTCTTTAACATGTACAGGTTTCCAGTAATCCAAATTAGAGTTCGACTGAGAAAACAAAAATTCTCTAGAGTTTCTCTGAGACAAGATTTGGAGCCTCAGAAAAGGTAAGTAACAATTTCCAGCTAGAGCTGTCGATTTTGAAATACGAGTTGAGGAATATTAATAAAAAGTGCCAAAATAATTTGATCAGTTGGAACAAAATCTTGATAGCAAAGCATTTTAAGGTTGGAGATGACATTCTGCCCTTAAAATTTGCTTTTATAGACAGCTTATAAATGCCTATGGAACAGACCTTGCAATATCAGATGATCTGTCAGAATATGAACAGTGATAATTAAAAAGAATTTCAAGATAGCACAGTTTTGATTGTGGGTTTTCTTCATTTTGCAGTTTTAGTTCAGATCTTCAACAATATTTCAAGCATATATATTTATAATAGCTCTTAAATTTCCTCAGTCAGTGAGGATATTTTTGGAGAGAAAAACATTTGATTGCATTTTAGGAGAAAGGGTTATTTTCATGATTTTGTTTTTATTGTTATTGATAGCACAGCCACTCCAGAGAGCAGCTCTGGGCTATGTGAGAACAGCAAAACAGTCATGTGGTGGTTAAGAGGCAAGACATATTCACTTCATCTTTAGCTTAACAGTATTTCTGAAGACAATGTGGCTTTAGTAAGGGCTAGAAGTAAGCATTGCTGAAGTTTTCTGAAAGACTTGTACTATGCAAATACAGCTGTGGGGGCTGCTCTGCATACTGCAGACTGCGGTAGAGAAATCTAGACTTTACATGGGAATGTCCAGCACCTCATGCTCAGTGGGATGAAGCAGCCTTCTGCCTTGCTGGACTTTACAGCTGTGTGCAGTTCACAGCTAGTTCAGACAGTTTATCCTACACTCTGCAGGATGTGATATAGATTTTCCTAGGTTAGTCCTTTAAACCTCTCTGCAGCTCAGATTGTGGGCCTAATAATGCATATCCTCCTCTACAGAGTGACTAGAGATTGTCAAGCAAGGGTGCCAACACTCATTAATCAGCTGCTGTCTAAGAAAAGCAAAGGAAGCTTGGAAAAGATTCTATCATGTGAAGTCACATTATACTGCTCAGCAGCAAGAGTACTAGACATATTGCTAACTGAATTGGAAACAACAAAGATGTAAAACTAGATAGAAAAAAAGAGTGCTGCAGAATATGCAGTGCCACCAGCAGGGTTTTTATGTGAAACAAACAGCATAAAAATATTAAATCATGTAGTTCCTTTCCCAGAAACAACTCTTAACTACATAAAAATGAATTTAAAATAAAAAATTAAAGTTCCTCTGTTCTGCATTTTCAATAAGAATAACATGCAAGTATAATTGTTTCAAGGTTTTTGCTGATCTCTGAACTGAATGTAACCTAATTGACGTAAATATGGTTTCAGAAAAACTAAAACACATTGCAATTTCTGTGGTGAATAGTAGTAACAAATGATTTACCTTGACTAAGATATTAAAACTTGAAAAACAGTACAAATTCCAATAGAGCATCAACTGCAACTGTCAAAGCCATGGAATAGATACTGTTTTCCTCCTAAAAGAGGAGCTAGAAGAGATTAAAGCAAAGATTGGTACAAAAGTCAAATTGCTGTTATTTTAGCTTTAATCGTGTGCTGTGTGTTTAAGCTTGTTTTAACATGTTATTCAAATTTTATGTAGGTTTCAGGTTTCAGAGGAGTGTGCTTTCTCTAGACTCACAAGGGTGATTTCCTAAGGGTCTGCTTTTTCCAAGCTACTTCGATCAGCCAGATTAAAAATCTGCTATTCTGCTATTTTGTTTAGCTACAGTTCCATCAAATGTCCCATAAGAACAACTTAATCACGATTTCTCAAGATTGGATGTTTCTTGTTAGCAAAGTTTATATCAAGGACGGGTTCAGAAAATGCAGTAGAAAAATCTCAAGGCTTATTTCACAGTATCACAGTATAGCAAGGTTGGAAGAGACCTCAAAGATCATCAAGTCCAACCCACTACCACAGACCTCAAGACTAGACCATGGCACCAAGTGCCACGTCCAAACGTGCCTTGAACACCTCCAGGGACGGTGACTCCACCACCTCCCAAAGTGACCACAACGGCCAAAACAAAAAGCTCACCTCCTGTAGGCTGTATGAATGCTGTGTCTTCTTTACACTCAGCTCCAGCACATTCAGAACCCCTCTGTAGATGTTCAGGCCATCATCTGAGACAGAGTCAGGAGCTATAAGGCTTCCGACACGGCCATTGCTGTACTCAAACTTGATGGGATTACTAAGTTGCCCAGTTAGCACCTGAGTCAGTTTGAGTGACCGAGAGAATGAACTTGTAGGCCAGACACCATTGTACTCTGCTGCTTCGATTGAGTGAATCTAGAATAAAAAGGGAATATAATTACATTCTATATATATATATTTTTTTAACATCTAGAGCTTTACTTGTGTCAAAACTACACTTTTAAATAACCCAAAGCCTCCTGGTGCTGGTTTGAGCTAATTGGNCTCGAATGGAAAGTTTAAAAGTTGTCATTTAACAGTGTTAGTATTGATATACATATTTCCATATAGGAGTAATGCAACTGACTGATGTTTCCACAGTCACTGGACTCTGTTCTGTTTCATAGATAATCCATGCCAAAGGTTGAGTTATATGAAGAAATGAGCTAGACAAGATCTGTATGAAACAGGTTGCTTCTCAAAAGTAGTAGAAGATGCAGAGAAAATTGCAGGAGAAAGTTAATGTTGCATAAAGTATCATTAACTCCTGTTGTGAACTCTGTCCTCTCCATTGATAGGGTCACAGGGAACAGAGAGCAGTCAGAAGCTAGTAACAACACGGCTGCTGGGCCAGCCACATAGTCATAATCAGTTTGAGCAATAAGAGCAAATTACAAAAATTGCCCTTTCCCACACATTTTCCTGTGGAGCTGAAGGTTCAGGCACTGTCCTCAGTCTTGCTCTGCACTTCACACTCCAGCCTCAACCTGGGGCACAGGCAGGCAAGTAGAAAGCTGTGTTAATCTATGCACAACTCAGATAATTTCTGCACCAAGGGAATGGGGCATGTTTAGCCTAATTTCTCAGGGGACCCTTCCCTTCTGTGTATTTTGACAATTTCAGGAGACTTTTCTCTGACACCTCAGGCTGGCAATGTGATGCGAGACGTGGATTAATTTCTCAGAAAGCTACATAAACTAAATCCTCATACAGCAAATCACTGGAGACTGCAGTTTCATATTTATTTTTGTTGTTGTTGTTGGAGATCACTGCCAAGCCCAGTAACTGAAGCTTACAGAGGAGGCTGTTACAGAGCAAATCCCTCATGCTGCCTCTTGGACATGCTTCTGGCATATTGCATATGGGCAGGTTTGGGACTGCTCTGCAGGGTCAGGGTGAGGTAGTTTTCCCCAGCCCTCAGGGCCCAGCCAGCACTTACGCTGTCTACTAGGTGTTGAACACAGCTGGCAATTCTTACTTGTGGGTTTGAGATGTAAAAATTGCCAGCTGGAAACTGCCCAGGGAACAGAGCTTTTTTGCTTGGGCTGAATGAGAACTACAAGGCTACAGATGAAAGATTAATTCCCTGAACCATTCTTCTGAACTGTCTAATTTAAATATAACAGCAGCAAAATAAACTTTTCCCACAGCAGAAGGGAATTAATGTATCTTTACCTTTAGCTTAGAACTTGACCCAAAAATCTTTTCTTTCTTTTTTTTTTTCTTTTTCCCTTTTCTCTTCTCTTTCGTGACTGAGATTATTTATTTATTTATTTATTTATCTATTAATGGAAATTTTTTTTCCCAAATTCAGGTGAAATGATGTTGGAAGATTTTAGAGAACAGGAGTCAGGTTTTTTTGTGAAGAATTATTGTTACATACACCAAGAGCTGTTTTGGCAGGGAGTGGGGACTATTTGGGATTGAGAATGACTGCTTTTGCCTCCTCTCTGCCAGGGAAGCCTCCTATTCACCAATGCATACATGTAGCTCTTATTTCCTTTTTAAAATAAAAAATAAAAAAATAAAATCCATCCATTTGCAAAGGTCATGAAAAAAGCAGTACTTCCCTTCCAGATCTATTATAATTTGAATTTACCAAAATATCTAGGAACAGAAAGCTAACTCAGGCTGGAAGGCTACAGCATTTACAAGCTGTTATCAGACAGTAACTAATATTTCTAATCTGCAGTTTTCAATTTGGCAAATGAAAGCTTTTAAAAAGATGATTTTTCTTCCACATATACAGAAGACTAAACAGTTTGTGTAAAGCAATCGATGAGTGCATTTCAATACATTCATTTGAAGCACATACAGACTTCTGTTAAAGGCAAAGGTGTTTTTCAAATAATCAAAACTCTCAGTAATTACTCAGCATGCAGTAAAAATACACAACTAAGATGACTAAGAATGTCATTTGGGACCCTGCTGAAAAAGAAACCACCAGATTACATTAATTATGCAAAATACTGAATCACATCCAACTACTGCAGCATGTTTTATTGCCTTTTGTTCACTGGTTATGAAATCAGTTGATTAAATAATCTTAGGTTGTACAGTTTGGAACAATTGGATTGATCCAGTAATAAATTATTGCACATTTCAAATTACATTCCATTGTCTCCCTGACCACAAAGCAGAAGAAATCCTTCAGGCCCAAGGCTGGCTTGAATGGAGAACTACCTAGCAAAGTGCAAATAGAATTTAGGGCATTGCATAAAAAAAAAAAAAAACCAGTGTTAGTAACATTCTTGCTGAGTAAGCACAACACATGATGAAACTTAATTGCTTCCCAAAAGCTTAAAAAAAGAAGTCAGCTATGAAGATAATTTTACCTTTCAAATGGAATACATTTTTCTTACCCTAATAAGACAAAGTTTTGGCCCAATACCACTAATCTCCACTTTACTTTTTATTCTTATTCCAGCTCTTGCAAGTCCTTTCTCTGGAAGTCCACTGAGAAGCGTGCTTTCATAGTTAAATGTATAAACCTTGTTTTCGTTGAACTCCGGTTCTGCAAAGAAAGGTTTCCCATAAAACATTATAGTGACTGTACAGAACATGTTAGAGAACCTGTATTAGATTGTATGGTAAAAAAAAAAAAAAAAAAAAAAAGGTTAATTTGTCCACTTATGTATTCCACCTGACCAAAATTAGCTGTTGTTAAACTACATTTAACATTGATTTACTTTTCGCATTCTGTTTTGTATTTCGCTCATTACCATTATATTAGCTGATGGGAAATTTACTTACGGTAAGGAAGTGGCTGGCTCCCTGAAAGAGAAGGAAAAAAAAAAAACAAGTAATGAAATGATAGAGCAAGAAAAGCCCACCCCAAAATGTTAATCTATTTTAGTATTGAAAGTCATATCTCGTACATATGGTCTAACTCTTTGTATTTAAATTTACTTCTACTTCAGCATGAAGCCAGAACCCGTTTCCCACTAAACAACAAAAACTTTGTCACAAAAGATTTTTTTCCTGTAAAGTGTTACAGTTCATGTTTCTAAGTGAATCATATTTAGGTTCTGAAATGTTTTCCTGAGTCTATAATTTTAAATTCATCAAAGCAGAAAAGTTACTTACCCACTAGTGTTAAAAACAGGGCTACTATCAAGCCCCTCATGATGGTGATAAAATAAAAGCGAACATGCTGGGATCTCTTTTATAAAGGCATGTGATATCACATGTTTCCTTTGGCATAACGGTTTGACAAATAAGCACATCTTAGAATGGGTATTGATCAATCAAAAAATAAACATTTCGGAGGTCATGAATGCTGACAACTTCAAATCACCTCATGATTTCAGGTATCTTACTTTCTGTGTGAAATAGAAATTTCATTTTCAAAATATCTTACTTGCTATTCCCTTACCCTTCTCCCCCATTTTTCCACGTTGTAGCTATATAGCTAAAAACATAATTAAAAAAAAAATTGAATAATAATCATAACAGAAATAACCTGGCTTTTTTTCCCAATCATGTTTTCAACCTTCTGATAATTTGCTCTTGCTAAGGGTCACAGCTTTGGAGACACACCTTGATCTGCCACATTGAAGCTCTGCTGTTAGTGGAAATTTTGCAATTGATTTTGTAGATTTAGGATTGAGCTCACAGACAATGAGAAACTGTCTTTCTATGGTATCTACCATGGCTGTCTTTGCAAGCATCTCTTCTTAGACACACCTGGGAAGACAAATATTCTCAGTACAACCTTCGCTAAAACTTCAACTAGAAGCTAATAGCTTCTGGTTAATGAACAGAGTTTACACTATGTAAAGAGGAAGAAAATGAATGTCTTTGTTTATAAGGAGAATGTGAAAAAACAAGCTGTTCCCAGAAGGATCTCAGTGAGTTGGGAGCATCAGGTCCTTCACAGCGGGTTTTGACAGGGCTTTAGCCACTGCCACTCTTGGGAAAATATATCCAGAATTTCCCATTTGTAGTAATAACATTTACAGAATCCCAGAATTAGACCAACTCTTAGCAAAACTAAGCAATGAGGCAGTTTGCTCCCTAAGCTCAGTTATACATATTTTTTGCAAGTGTTTCAATGTTTACTTTGAATTTAATCTTGTCTTTTGATTACATGGTAAATTAAATGTAATGTAAAAAAATCACCTGGGTGCACAGGTTACTGAGAGGGCTGGAAGGAGAGGTCAGGAATGTCTGTCTAGTATTTCCTTGAGGCTGTGAAGGGCACAACATGCTTGCAAGTAATGCATGTAGTCAGGCAGCTAGACTCTATCTTTCAGATATCTTTCCACTTCCATTTCAATATCTTTCCACTATTACTTCATTTACTTGGAGTAAAGCCACCTGAGTGAGGAATAACGAAGTTTATTATTGTGGTGCCAGTGCACCTGAGCTGGAGTCAGGGATGCAGCTGTGTGGTCTCTCTGCTTTGCCACTGCTCCCTGCAGCTGTGCTGGCTGGATAAATCTGAGAAAGGAAGAACTCAAATGAGGGCTGAGTGATTTGGGCACCTTCAATACCTGTACCTCCAGAAATCTCAAGAACTTTAATATTGTAGCTTTCTTTCATATAAAAGATAGGGAATTGGTAATGAAATGTGTGGCTGGTAAAATATTTTAAAATATATAATAGATATATGAACTGTTACAAGAGATTAATAGTTGGGTTGTTGGTTCAGTGTGGGTTTAGATGGTGAAAATTTAAGTGCAGGTGGATTTCCCCTGATGTTTTATCACAGTATCACAGCAGTTTCTTCCAGGGTGCTAACTTGTGTGAGATATGACAAGATGCACCACCACGTCTGTGGGCCCTGTGAAATTCAGTGTCATGTATGCACTGACAGATATAGTTGGAAATGCCTTACAAGCAGTTAACATTTTTTTTCTGCTAGAATAGAAGTAAATGCACAGCAGCAGTGTAACAGTGTAGGTGGTAACATGCAAAATTCTCCTGCTTTTATGGCGCTGCTCTTCAGTGCCACAGCTTGAACTCTGCACAAATATTGTGCTATTGTGCTCAACTAGTCACACTTCCATAGGAAGTATGTACAAGAAAAAATATGTGTTATACACAGAAATATATGAGAGACTACTAATTTCGGCATTATTATTAACAGCATATTGGAATAATGTCTGAGGGACACATAAATATTAAAATAGAGCAATAACATTTTTCAAGTTTAATAAAAGGCTTTATAATTAAGGTGCAACATGAATATGTTTGCTCTAACTGGGTAGTGAAAATACTGCATTTCTTTTTTTTTCAGACGGGGAACACTGAGTCTAGGTTCACAATCAGCATGTAGACATTTGATTGCTAGACAGCTAAAATAATTAAGATTGTGCAGGCTGCCATGTTCACTTCATTCACAGCATGTCTCATCTCTTTTTAAAAGAGCTGCTCTCTACCTAGGTTTGTTTTCTTAGGGGTGAGGAGAAAGTGATCTCAGAATTGTTGTACCCTTTATTACTTTAAAGAGACAACCTGATAAATTCAGTAAGTAAGGAGAGACATAACTAAATTTGAAGGTCACGGTATTGGGGCTCTCCAAAAAGCAGACGTCCTCCCAGCTAGCTCTGAGAGAATAAACAGGCAGTCTATCACTTTAAGAAAATGGATAAAGGGTAGGAAACTGAGAGCCACATTTTTAAAAGCCATTACAATTTTTCTTAAACATTCAAGATGTCATGTTAGTGAGCAAGAAAATAGACCAAAAGAAAGCAAAATGCAATTAAACAGGTCCTCCACAAACAACTTCCAAGTGCCTAATCTGGTTGCAGAGGAAGGGAATTTAATTTGGGCTTAACGCCTTTTTTTTTTTTTTTCCTTTTCTTTTCTTTCTTTCAATTTTATCCATAAAAATGAAAAAAAGGAATTTTTAAAAAGTAATGGAAAATATCTTGGGATTTTTTTTTTTTTTTAAGAAGAAAACACGTGGTGTTGAGTGTTACAGTGGGCATGATGGCTGTAGAAGGAGTGCAGTAAGATAAGGTAGACTGCTTTGAATTTACAGGGCACTTGCACCATAAATGAAACATGAATACAGCCTAATTAACCTGATTAGAGCTATTGCTTCTACACTGCAATTGTCTTTGCATAACGCATTCTGCTTGAGTAACAGAGTCTTATTATCTGCTGTTGTTCCACTGCCGATAGCTCTGCGCTCTCCTTGTTCTGTATTCACATTGCTGAATTATGGCACAGTGATGCAATTTCCATCCTGCTAATATATAGCCTAATGACAAAGCATGGATTAGTAAAACAGCTTCCAAGCAACCATAGCAGGTTAAAATAGATATAATCAGTTGGCTAAGTGTTTTTTTAGCTTTCAGTTTTCCTAAAATCTAAAGATGAAGAAATCTTACTTTAAAGATGATGTTTAAAAAAACCAGAGCTATTTCATATTTAACATTCTTACCTTTTCTTTTTCTTTTTCCTAAAAATACCCAGCATTTGCTATTGTGGCATCACCTTCAAGACAGTAGTTGAAATTCTCTCCAGAGACACCAGACATTGTCTAATGAATAAGAATGTGTTCTGGGTTGGGCCAAATTGCAGTATGCTGATTCTAGTACATGCACAAAGGGATTTTATTACATCGGTTTGCTTTAAAAGGTGCTTTCAGGTGTTTGTTGTTTTGGTTTTGTTTTGTTTTGTTTTATTTCCATTCATTTTGCTAGAAAGAAACCAACAGGCTCAATTCCCTGCAGTTATCCAAATTTGATGCTGGTGCATCACCAATGGAATCATAACTCTGGGAACTGGATACCAGGTTTGCAAAATGAAAGAGGTACAAATGCTGTTTATGTTTTGTCTAGATTCTGGAGTATGTGCAGTTTGAAATGTGCTGTTGGTCTAGATTTATAAAATAGTTATAGAATTTTGTTTTGGTAAATTTTGTTTTTCATCAATATAGGTTCTTAAGTCAAAGCCACATCTTCATGCATTTGAACAAAGTAGTTGGAGAGACTGCTCCTGATGCCTGGATTCTGGATGCATGGATTTGTCTGTCATTTCCAGAGAAAGGAATGAAATTAAGGAAGAGTGTAGAATCCATCTCTGTCTTTCTCAATCTTAAAACAGATTGTTTTGATGCAACTCAGCTTTACTAAAATGCTCGTAGTGTTTTATTTTCATTCAAATGCTGAAAACACATTCTGAAGCCTAACAGTCTCCTGTCACCACTATCATCACTGGCTCATCAGCCAGCACACTGTTTATGTGGCTTCAGGATTTTCCATCTCTTTCAGCATATACTATTTCCCAAGTAATTCAACAGGGTTAAATGTTAGACAACTTGACATCTGAGATTTGATCGTGTCATATTTGAGGACTGGTGTTTGCTATGTAATTCTATTGCACTAGAAGATAACTTCTCCAAGTTTATCTTAACCCTAGCTTAGACTTCATGGTCACAAAGCGATTACCTTCGGTGGCATTGGAACCGATGGGGAAAGCAAGTAGCCCTGAAATTTAGCCTTCTCATGTCTCCATCTCAGTCACTTTGGGGATGAAATGGTGACTGCATATGCAGGACAATGGAGAGCTCTGTGCACCACAGTAAATGTTCTCCTGTAGGCTGAGGTAATGTTTGTAATGCTATGCTTGTTTGGAGCTATCACGGCTGGTAACTTATCCAGAGGCAAAACTATTTGTGTAGCATTTATTTTGATGCACTCTGTCTGTATAAAATATGGGCACTTTTGTAGGGTGGTGAGAAGGTTCCAGGCCTTTCCATTTGCCTTAGGATGGGTAGCAGGAAGAGGGAAAGTATCTGATTTAGCAGACTCAGCATCAAGAAGCCTCTTGCAGGAAGTGCTGTGGGCTCACAGTAAAAGTTTCCACTTCAGAAAAAGACTCCTGAACCTCTGTAATCCTGCGTTAGGATACTTTTCTATTTTTGGAAAAAGAAGTCCAAAGTAATTAGTGGAAGTATCTTGGAAGAAAATTCTCAACTCTCTCTTTTTCTTAATATCAGGCCAAATGTATTATGGCTGCAAACCTTTGGACTCTCCTAAGAGAGGAATTTGGGTTATTACTATTTTTTAAAGCACGGAGCTGTGCAAATATATAACAAATTCTCAAACTTTGTGGTTCCACCCAAAGTGCTTTATAAATGAAGGGGGAACACTGGCTTCTTTCCACAGAAGCCAATATTCTCAGGTATAATGATGATTATTTTTTCCTGTTTCATATACCTTTAACTTTGTGACTTGTTCCCTTATACCACAAAGCCACTGCAAAAACATAATCATTATGCATAATCAGGAGGAAGCTCAGTATGAACTCACTCTCAGTACAGAATATATGAGGTCTGTGATACCTCAGTTTCACAGCACTGGGTCACTGTGACATTAGGTCATGGGTCAGATAAGATAAGCAGTGCATTATTCATAAGGAAAGAGCAGATAATACTCTGCCAGTTCAAATAGCAGTCATTGACTTTACCCTCAAAAAAAACCCCAAAAACACCCCCCAAAAAATAAAAAAAATCCACAAAAAAAAAAAAACAACCCCAAACCAAACCAAAACACAAAAAAGAGGTTAGATCACCTACCAGTGTTTATTCAATTACTTCTAAAGATTAAAAGGCCTAATTTTATAAAAACAAGAACATAATTTTATTCTTAAGTTACTGTGAAAGTTCAGTAGTAAATTGAGCTCCATATGTTTCATTACTTTGAAAGCTGCAACATGATTATTCCCACAACAGCACACATGAATCATAATCCCATTGTCTGTATAAGACAATTACAATTTAAAATATTAAACAGACCATGGTATTTGTATCTGCTTATCAAGGACTACAGTGCTATGATTCCACATTTCCCCTAAACATCAGAGGACAAACTAACTCTTGAACATACCTTTGGCTTAAAACTATGAAGAATTAGAATGAAGGCTGAACAACAAATTCATATATGCAGGAGAAGAGGGATCTGGATGAAGATCCAGGCCTGTAATTTTCATGACTGAGGTCTTATACTCTTACACAACTACATTTTCTGCCACCTTGAAGAAAATTTCTTACCTATTTTACTGGGAACAATTCTAACAGTCACATGATAAAGACTGTCTTTGGCTGGAGGAAGTGCTTTAACATGGCCATAACACTGCAGATGCTGCTTTCCAGCATGGTATGTGCAGCCTTAATGTTTAGCTGTCCAAATTCTGTTTTCAATGATTTTTAGTATCAATACAGCAAAAGTTACAGGCATACTCTGGCTCACTACATGCTCCACCCTGCTCTGAAGCAAATGGTATCAGTTCATGGTGTTTAACTGGAGCTACAGCTAGTCCTTACTGACACCAATTTGCTCTTTGAGTAATACTGGTAACTTCAGTGCTAAAACACAAGGAGTAAAACAATTTTCAATATGAATAGGGCTTGAAAATCTGCTCTATCATTGATACCTCTCAGAACATTTTTAAAAGTTCTTTAAGACTTGATTTCCAAAACCATCCATCTTTTTTAACTGCACTTTAAAAATTTTTACTATTAATACCTAAATTAATTTTATTTTGCTCATCTCTGGTGAAAACACTAGGAAGACATTATTATTTTCTTGATGTTCAAAGACAAATGACTAGGGTAGCAGCTTCTAAATTTAATTTTCAAGGAATTCCTGCACTGATCACCAAACAATATTGCCTTAAAACTGAAATGAGACACAATCCACTTAAAAAAAAAAAAAANNAAAAAAAAAAAAAAAAAAAAAAAAAAAAAAAATATTCAGGAAAGGCAATGGACTGAAGCCAGAGAGGTTCCATGCGCATTTTCTACAGTTTCATCTTGTCAGCTTACCTTTCTCCTCTGACAATTTAGTTGTGATTCATTCACAGACTGAACTTCATAGAATCATAGAATGGTAAGGTTGGAAGGGACCTCAAGGATCATCTAGTTCCAACCCCCTGACATAGGCAGGGACACCTCCCACTAGTACAGGTCACTCAAGGCCTCATCCAACCTGNTCCTTCCTGTGCTGGGGGCTCCAGAACTGTACACAGTTTCTTCTGAAATAAACTGATGTAGTTCAGTCAAATTACATGTTGTTTGGTCAGCATAATCCAGTTGTGTATCTAAGCCAATACTAACAATTTTTTAATATAGGAAGATGCTGGATACTGCTTTCTTTTCTAGAGGCTTTCTGACAATAACTAAATTCCTTGGCACTGATTGTGTATGAACCCCATAACCGAGTACTTATGCTACGAAACACAAAGAAACATAAACATTATATAGTACATAATTCAATCATTCTTACTAATTTTCTCAGAATTTATGGACACTGTGACACTTAAAATGAAGAGTGGTAGAATAAATTAGTAAATGACTATTTGGCATTCTCTTGATTGAAAACCTTTCCTACAGCAAAATAAATCCTAACTAGTTAAACAAACAGTCTACACCATTTTCTTTGTTGGCCTAGCCATCATGGGTGGCATGAGCACCTTCAGTGCAGGTGTCTGTGGTGATCATCTCACACAGAGTTACAGCAGAACTGTCTATTAATGCAGCCAAGACTCTTAACAGGAGTTTGGTTGGGTTTTGCTTTTGTTTGTTTTTGTTTTCGTAAAACTCAGATCTCTTTCCCGGTGTAACTACTACACATAAATACTAAAAACGTTTGGAAATCTGCCATGTTTAGGCTCTCCATACAGCTCCTGAGCTTTCTGTGTGCTTAAGACACTGTTCTAATAGATGATGACAGTACCATTGTTGAACTTGGAGTCAAAAGATGCTATCATTTTAGGTAGAAGTGCTGATACTAAATAATTCAGTGTCTTTCTGTAAGGTACCAGCCCTATAACCTTTCAGTTCTACAAAGAAATGTTGCTGGAAGCTATAGAGGAGTGTGGGAACAGCTCATCTTCCAGGCATAAAAGTAACTGCTGGTAACAACAAAGGGAAATTAAAATATGAGACATACAGCTGTAAAAGAAAATATACTCTACATGAAAGCACATCAGCAGCTCCATCTGTAAATTTCCACTCATCCAACATATTGTGAAACACATAAAAAAAAAGATAAAAGGGAGTGACAACAGTGCATGTACCAACTTAGGCAGTGTCTGAAGAGAGGGTAACACATGCTCTTTCTTAAATGAAGGATGGAAAATAAACTAATCTCACAGTACACTCTGAAAAGCCAGGCCAGTCACCTGAGAAACAAGAAAAAAGGAAAAGCAAGGAAATAGTCTATCAGCTCAAGCTTCATAAAGCATTTACAAAATAAAACTACCACAGACTGTAAGCTAGGGGTTAATAGGCTCTACAGTTATAGAAGTGTCTACACTACATGTGGAACCACAGGTATGTGAACCAACTTTAGCACTGAAGAAGATAATTATTAAAACAGCAAGTTCAAAGTATATTGAAGTGAAGACCATTGATGGTATTTCCAGAGACATTCCTCTAACTCTAAGGAGCAGTTTAGCAATGGACTTGAAACACTCTGCCTTTTCATCCTGAAGCTACTGCAAATGTGGATTTGTTGTCATTTAATAGGTAAATGGCTTCTTCTCACAGGGAAGGCTGTGACCTGTGGAGAGATGAAAATGAACCTCAGCTGAGCCCATTGTAGGAAATAGGGTGCAAAGGACCACGACCAAAGGCAAAATGAGGCAGTGTGCTTCTGCACTGTGCTTCTTCAGAAACAGTGGGGAAAACAGCCACTGAAGTGAGCTTGAGCTGCATGAAATGAAAGGTGGTACAAGAGGTGAGAAGACAACTTTCAGCAAGTTTGAAAGCATCCAGGTTTTTCATGATGGTATTCCCCAACCCTGTGGGATAAGGGGAATGTGCTTTGCTAAAGAGCACAAGACACACAAGAAGCCGACCACTGCTTCTGATTGATCTGGGGAAAGGGAAGAAATGGCAGACTTCCCAGGGAGAGAGCTGTTCGATTTCTTGTCATAGCACTTTGCCCTCACTGTCACTCATTTTGCTTTGGAGCCTTATAAGATCTTCGACCCAAAACAAGTGTTTTTGTCCCACTAATGATACTTAATTGGAAAGCTATTGTTTTTACAGAAAGACTCTTAGGTCTCAATGGGCAGATTGAAGTAACATGAAGGAAAAAGAGATTTAACCTGAAACACACAGGTGATACTTTGTCCATTTCATTATTACAGCATTAAGTAGGTTTTTTTTGGTTTTTTTTTTTTTGTTTGTTTGTTTTGTTTTTTTTTTTTTTTTTGGGTTATCTGTCTTAGGGAAAAATGGTTTGGATGTGTCCTTGTAAACAAAATAGGATAGAGAAGTTTTAAACAGTTTAAATGAATACACGCTAAAAGCTACTCTTGATACAACTGATAACGTGAAGATACAAAATTTGAAAAGTAAATACACATATCTATAGACATGTATATGTAAATGTATGTAAATGTGTGTACATTTACATATAATTCTACTTTTCTATTTTGAGAACCATTTAAATTTTTTTTCTGATGAGAAAGCTGGAAAAAGGTGTCTATTTCAGTCCCTTATCTGAAGCCTGGACCAAATGTATAATGCAGAAAAAAAGGAACCAAAAAAAAACTTCTTTTGCCCCCCTCTTTTTTCCTCTTTCTCTTTGATTATTTCCCAGGTCCTTCAGGACAATAGAAGAGAGCTTTAGGTGTTTTATTTTTCTTATTCTCCACATATGGAAGATCCCTGAATTTCATATATTCTGTTTTTCCCAGCTAGCTTTTCTTTCTTATCTATAAAAGTTATTTTAATATCTCTTGCCGTTTTCAGCCTGTCTCTTGCTTTGTGGCACTATAGACACAGTGACTCTGTTCTAAACTTGAAGCTGAATGAGGAGCACAGTGCCACAATAACTCTCAGATAGTTCCTTGATCTCTTAAACATTCCATGCTTCAGTTCTCTAAACCGCTCATCAATTTACATTGCTTCACGGAGACTTAAACTGTACTAACTTTGAAGAAGACTGAACAAAAATGGAGAGAGATGAGTACTCCTCTTAGCTGCACACAGAATGGAAAGGGAGCTCCACTTAAACCACCCTTTAAGTACTGCTGCTTCCTCCTGTAGTGTCCTGACTAAGCCGCAATGACAGCAAGTTAGACATTGACCTTGCTGCTTCCTTTCCCTCCTTACTACAAAAGATGTGGGAGGCACTGTCTTCCCAAGCAGCTCACAAACTGGTCATGTTTACCAGGCCTTGCTAATAAACAAATATGCAAAACCCCCAAAAATCCCCAAACAAACCCACAAAACCCCAACCAAACAATCCCCAAAAGCCCCAAGCAGTTTTATTTGTATAAAATGTTCTCTCTCTTCCTTGTGAGTACGCTATGCTGGTTACCATGTATGTTAATGTCTGCCATTGGGAAAATGCCAAAGGGAAAATAACTCAGATTCATTTCAGCATTGCAGTACAAGGGATAAATAGAAAAGGAGAAGAAACAGCAAATATGTAGAAAGACAGCCCAAGAACCTGATTCACTTGCAGCAACTTACTTTGCTGGCAGCAGTTCATGTGCGGTAATTGGAGAAAGGCACTCCAAGCAGGGATGTGAGAAGAGCAAAAAGAATGCTGACTTACGAGGTGCACTTGTACAAATAAACATTACCATTTGCTTGTGAAGGCAAGAGACAAAAATGCTTGAGGTATATCTGCTTGAAGGAGGTTAAGAGGGATGCTATCTCTCTCCATGTTTCTGTTCCTTACTCTATTCCTTTAGGTAAGAAGGCTTTAGCAAAAATTTATCTTAGCCTCTTTAACAATCTCCGACAACTGTTTTCTCTCCAGCTTTGCTTTCCCCAAATTCTCTTAATCAAGAAAAGTACAGTTCACAGCTTTCTCTTCCTTGATTGTATTCAATTTTTTTTTTTTTTTTTTTGGTAAATGAAAACCTGCAGTACATAATGAAGGACTGCTGTCAGGAGCACACTGCAAAGTGTCTGTCTGTCGATTATGTGAGAGGTTCATAGTCTTTCACATTTCAGCCTTTGGAGCAACTCAAAAAGTTTTAAAACACTTGATTTCATTCAGGGAAGAATCAAAGAGTTTCACTAGAAGAAATTGTCTTTACTCACAAAAAAAAAAAAAAAAGACGGTTTGTAAAGGGAGCCTTTAGTTAGAAGATAGAAAACCTGCATTTTGTCATGCCACAGGGGTTCTTTTAATAAGTCACTGAAAAGTTCTATTTGACAAGTTAAACCTTGAATTTTTTTTTTTCATACTTATTATAGCCAAGGAGGTGCTAACCTAATACAATGGGCAAAGGAGTGTTATCACAATACAATAGACCAGACAGAGTTAGTA
This sequence comes from Ramphastos sulfuratus, assembly GCA_013399055.1. Classification (NCBI taxonomy): domain Eukaryota; kingdom Metazoa; phylum Chordata; class Aves; order Piciformes; family Ramphastidae; genus Ramphastos; species Ramphastos sulfuratus. The sequence goes on from WBNM01014090.1 coordinate 152,503, forward strand.
CAATACTGGGCAATAAGGTATCACACTGTAATGAGTGAGCCAAGCAAGTGTCTGCAACATAAGAAGCATGCTTCAGAAAAGAGAAATGTGTTTGGTTTGTTAGTGGTCATTTTATAGCTGCAGTTGTAACCTAATGCAATGACCTGAAGATGCTTAATAGTCTTCTCTAAAAAGTAAAATGATCATTTCAAAGGTTCACAGGCCAAAAGCAACCATTATGGTACCTAGACTAGGAGCCTCAGCAACACAGGCTATAGAATTTTGCACAATGTTGCTTTTATAAAACCTGGTAATCTGGAGTTATATCACTGGTGTTAGCCTGGGGCTTAGTTTGGTCCTCTATATTGCTCACATGTATACACTGTGAGGACTGTGGAAGTATTTACAGGATGAGATGAGAGACTTCTGGGTTCTTTTTAATCATATGTGACAAAAAGGTTGCATCATTTAAGTGAAAAATCACTTATGTTCCTGTTTGGTGGTTTTGGGTTGGTTTATTTTTTTGGGGTTTTCTGGTATCTGTTCCCATGATCTTCATTATGTTCTTGGACTTCAAATAATTTTCTTCTACTTATACTAACTTCTCAGCTCATGCTCAAATGTGAAGAACTAGCTTTGGCATCAGGATAATCCTATAGAAAGTATGAAGGACATTTTTCTAGAAGGACTCTCCCATCCACATAATTCTAAAGCAGACTTTCAGCAAAAGATGCTCAGAAGAAATCCATACAATGTGCTGTATGTAAATCTAAACAGGTACTCAGCAAACTACATGCTACAAATTTATGTGACCTACTTTTTCAGATTGTTTAGCACCTAATAACATCCTTGCAGCCAATCAAACAGGAACTGCAAATATAATATATGCCCTTGATGGGGGAAGAGTAGAACAATCTGTGGACAACTTGAATAAAACTTGGGTGAGGTGTAGGAGAAAATGATATGGTTATGAATTTGAACTTACAGCACAGCTGTATGAATGCTGGGCTGGGAAAAATGTGCTGCTCACTCACTTGTTAAGTGGCTAGAATGAAATATGTGGGGTAAAATGGTGGCATTAAGCATAATTGTAATATGCAGAGATACGCATATGACAGGCATCTGAAAGTCCAAGTAGCACCTTCCCTGATTACCAAGAAGCATAAGTACAAAGCTTCATACAGAACAGTGACATACTTAAAACTATGTGTCAGCAATCATAGTGTATGGTGCACTAACTTTTCTGATGCAGGTATGAAGAGCTGAGCAAAGTATTGGTGCAGTACAGTTTAAGGAGGAGTGCACTTAGTTCTGAACCTGATTTTGTAAATATTTTTAATAGCTTAGTACTGAGGAAAAAGGGCATTCTTATCTAGCACAGAAAAGCTGTGGTGGAACCTAACATTGAATTCAAACATGACAAAACACAGCAGTTATGAACTTCAGTAGAATAAAACAACCCTTTCAGCTTCAGTAAGACCCAATTTACAGGCAGTAAGAGGAGAAGACTGTGAAATATTTCTGAGTTCCAATTGCTGAATAGCCTGCAGGAGTCAGAAAACTTGGTTTTGTGGTTGAGGCAGTGGATACAGCCTGAGAAGAACTGGTTTCAATTTATGGTTCTATGTAGCTCTTAGAGCAAATCATGCTTAATATAAAATGTGGTAGTATGTCATGCCTATTGGACTATAAAAGTTGTAAGGCAGAGAAAATCTCCCACCATGTGAAGACTCAGTATCTACCTCAAAGAAATATCTATCTTGACTGAAAGGTTGAGTTATCCCTATATTAGAAATACTGATCAATAACAAAAACAAATATTGCTGTCTTTTCCCAGACTCCCTTGGTTGCTGGAGTTTATTTCAGTTGTGAGACTTGGCACACAGATTGTCTTCTGTACTTATTTTTGATATGACTTTAGGGGCAGACAGCTTTTACTTGCTGAAGATCAGGAAGGCTGGCAAAGAAGAAAATGAACCAGAGAGGTGAGGGAGAACAGAAAGAGGGAGGAATTGTCAGAAGAAAATGAGCAGGTGAAGATACTCTGATGGGCAGATGGTAAAGAGCAGTTCCTCCTGAAGACCTCTTGGGAGAGGTCTTAATTAAGGTTGCTTTCTTGAGACCCTGGGGAATATCTTTGGGCAAGTGATGCTTGAATTAATACTACTGAAACAGAAGACAAGGTGCTGGCAAATTAAATGCAAATTATTATGTAAACCACACATACTGATGAAAGGTATTTCCTTGTCCACATGTTCACAAGCCAGTAACATAGACTTTCCAGGTCTTTTTTGCTTAGGGTCAGTAAGAATCAGTGATTTTCACTTCATACTCTGGCACTACCTGAACAGAAAGTTCTCACGGAATTTGCAAATGTTTTCACCTCAAAAATAAACCAAATACAGGAGTAATGATTAAGAGAGGGAAAAAAAAATAAATCCTGATTATATCCACAGTTCAGAAAGCAAGTATAAAGCATTAAACACAGCAAGAATGAGAGCTCTAAGTCTTTTTTTTTTTCTTTCCCTAGCCAACATTCAGTGTAAAAAAACCTAATCCTTGCTCTGAATTCCCTTCTTGTTCCTGTTTGATGCTTCATGCAGCCCTCACTATCCTCCTTCTCTCATCCTTTTCTTTCACAAATCCCTGTATCTACAATACTGCTGTGCTTCGCTTTAGGACAGAACCTGACACATAGGATGAAGGCTAATGGTTTCAATAGATAGATATGCTTTTCGTTCAGAATGGAGAGGGCATAGGTTAGAAAATGAACTGCCCCCTCTCTATCAGCGTTACATTTTTCCTTCTCTGAGGGACATTTGGGGTATAATGTGGTGGGAAGACATGCCACAGGCGCACAAAGCATGGTGAGAAGTTGGTTTTATCTGCCTGAAATTAGACTTGGGTAAAGAAAGGACAGCAGTTGCTGGACATTAGTAGGAAGGTTTGTTTGGCAGGGATTCTGAAACTTGGTCACATATTCTTCATTTAACAGCTTACAAGATAGTGTATTATAAGATTGAGTGAGTGCTTCTGATCTGTCTTGTAAAGGGACTATGGGATGAAAGCTGCTAGTGAAAGTATTTTCAGCTTATGTCTGAAAAGGCTGGCAAGGATGAAGTAGGCACTGTTTAGTTTGGCCCTTAACCCTGGAGAACTGGACACTGACCACTGTATCTCTGCTCCATGGCTCTTTGCAGGGCAGAACCGCCACTACCATTCCACTGTGGGAATTCAACACACAGTAATTACTTCATTCCTGTGCTTTTGGAGGAAGACAGCAACTTTCTTCAGTTTATATAGGCATATGCATTTATTGCTAAAGGAATCTAGCTTCCCATTAAGTGCCTCTCAACTCAAATAGCTCCGATTGTTCTGTCTTCAAGATGTGAGATGTGCTTTTTTTTTTTCGTGAGAGCATGCAGAAAAAGACCTATACTACCAAAGACAACTTTTCTTGCTTTTTATCCTTTAAAGGCTTTGCAAAATGTTCCTATTTAATAACAGTTATCTTTATGTAGTAGCTGAATCTTTTCACAACCTAATAGTTGTAAAGGACTGTCTACTTTGCTTAATGATACTATTTTCCCAATATAAAACGGGGCTAATGGGTGTCAAATGTGAAAGCAATATTCCTGCAATTTATCACTTAAGCTTTCTTTCACTCTTTTGGGGTGAACTGTTGTATTTTTAAAGGGAAATTGATTGCCTTGAGTGAATTCTTTTATTCTTCTACATTAACAATTCATGAATGAAGCCAATAACTGCAACACAATCTTCAGTTCCTTGTCCCACCAATAACCTCAGCTGTATCCTGGAGGGTAAACTCACACTGCATCAATCAACAGTCTTTGTGGTCTGTAGCATAGTCATGTGAACTGTGGCTTACACTATGTTCTCGTTTACTCCCTTGACTTCTGGCAGTTGAAAACTGCACAAAAATGAATTAAGTGTTACAGAATCTCCTGGCATGTTGTACTTTACATGATTGGAAAGTTACATTACTAGAAAGAACAAAGAATATAGGCATTTACTCTGAGATTTGGACCCAAATGCCAATGGTCAAAAGATCCTTGCGTACCTTTTTTTCTCTGTTTTCCCTCTCTCCTCACCACTGCTAAGAGTCAGGCAAGTCCAGGTAAAAAAGATTCTGGGATATTAAAGGTATCAGTTAAGGGGTATTTTGGACAACTTATTTCTAAAAAGCAAACAACATCACAAAACAGGACTATAAAATTGAACTTGGAAAGGCAAAGAGGCCAGCAGTTTAAGAATACATTAAGATTGCACCTGCAGATGAGTTCATTCACTTCTTTCCATGAGGAAACCCAGTGCTTCTATTCCCAAGTGGGAAATAAACACACAATGCTGGGCAAGGCAGTCATCCAAATGCCCAGACTTAGGGTAACTGTGTGCCTACAAAACTCACACATAGAAAATGGAAACCATGAATGTGGACTTGAGCCTAACTTGTGAAGCTAGAGCTATTATGGAGGTAAACCTATCAAAGTGTGGTGTGATAGCTGTCTCTTAAGTGACTGGTAAAACCTATCTCTGGTATGTACCTCTCCTTGCTGCTGCTGCTGCCCCCTCTCTTAAAAGCCACCTGTCCCTAAGCACATTCTCCTCCTTTACCAGCTATTTTTGGCTCACACTTTCTACATAAGCATGTGCCTTTTGTTGTTTCGGCTTCTCTTCAGCCAAATTTATTGTCTCTATAGGCTGCAACACCTACTCACACACTCTCACATAGTCCCTGCACTGGGATGTTGCTGGTCTGCACAACCCAGACTGTGCTAAAGCATGCTTCACCTAGGAGTGTCTTTCACAAAATGGAGCAGGAACAAGGTCTGGGATGTAGAAAACCCAAGCTCAGATTTCATCTTAGCGAAATCTGCAGTACAGACATAAATCTACCTCTCCTTATCTCACTTATTCAGACAACCATTCAATGACATTTTGCTAATGTTCACTTTTCAACATGTTACAAAACATTGTCTCTAGACCTCAGATGAAATCAGGGTCCCACGTAGACAAGGCAGCACTAAACAGATGACATAACTCCACATAATGGAGAGGGAAGAACTGCATTCTGTTCTTAAGCTGTGGCAATACAGAGAAAGGCAGAACTTTTCTTGTTTGTCCAAAGCAAGCCCTGGAAGCTGAGATCAGAAATTCCAAGGCTTGATTCAGTGGCTTTTCTGCGAAATACTCCACAAGACATAGCATAAAGACTCTGATGTCTCTCCACCCCTTTGCTCCATGAACTGGTAGCGCTGAGACTCCACAAAGGCTCTGACCAAGTAACTTTGATTGACAAAACATTTTACATGAACAAGGACAAGGTAAACTTTCCCAGACATGTCTGCAGGATCATAAATGTTTGTAGGATTGACTACTCACTCCAGTGGCAGCCCCATGCTGCACTGTCTTTGCTGCATACATATGAACTCGCTTCACAGTACAATTGAGTGTATATGCTGCGGTGTGACCTCCTGTTTGGTGCATCCATCAGTGAAATGTTCTGTGGTAGTGGCTGTCTGAAAATCATCTGGTACATGAATTTTCACTCTGATTTCACTACAACCCAATCCATATGGGCATGTAGCTTTAGAGTTCTCGGATACCTGCACTGTGAATAAAGTAAATGAAATATCTGTGAGGACTTTTGTGATTTGTTTTGAGGGGGCCTGACCAGAAATAGGATGTCAGGAACCAGAAGGAGGCGACTACTGACAATCAACATTGCATGCAGAAGAACTGCAAAGTCCTTCTTTCCAGGCAGAGGAAAAGGAAAATCAACCCAAATATGAATGAACACTTAGAAAAGGATGCTGTCTGGTAGCAAAGAAAGACAAAGGCATCCTGGCTGGGATCAGAAATGCTGTGTCCAGCAGGAACAGGGAGGTGATTGTCCTCTTGTACTCTGCTCTGGTGAGGCCACACCTCGAGTGTCATGTTCAGTTTTGGGCACCTCATTACAAGAAGGATGTGGAGGTGCTGGAGCCAGTGCAGAGGAGAGAAACGAAGATAATGAGGGCCCTGGAAAAAAATATATCTGATGAAGAGTGACTGAGGG
>WBNM01014091.1:0-13517 GCA_013399055.1 Ramphastos sulfuratus
CTGGCACTGCCAGCCCCTCCCCAGAAGTCAGAAGTCCCTCCCCAGCTCTCCTGGAGCCCCTTCAGGCACTGCAAGGCTGCTCTAAGGTCTCCCTGGAGCCTTCTCCAGGCTGAACAGCCCCAGCTCCCTCAGCCTGTCTCTCTAAGGGAGCTTCTCCAGCCCTCTGCTCATCTTTATGCCTTCCTCTGGACCCTCTCCAGCAGCTCCAGGTCCTCCTTGTGCTGTGTTCCCCAGAGCTGGAGGCAGTGCTGCAGGTGAGGTCTGAGCAGAGCAGAGCAGAGGGGCAGAATCCCCTCCCTGTGCTGCTGCTCTCTCTGCTCTGGCTGCAGCCAGCACACAGCTGCCTCTGGGCTGCCAGCAACCAGGGCTGGCTGCTGGGGGGTTTGTCACCAACTGACACCCCCAAGGCCTTCTCCTCAAGGCTGCTCTCAAACCACTCTTCTCCCTGTCTATATCTTCTCAGGAAGGTTCCTCACAACCCTATTTATGACACATTTAGAAGTGGATTTGGAGCCTGTAGGAGAAACCACAACATTCATGTGTCTCTGGCAGTCTGGAGTTGGCAGATCTTGGATGTGAGTGTTTGAGCTCGTGGGAGGCAGCATTTGCTTTGCTCTTGCTGAGGAAGTCTTTGCTGAAATCCACTTCTTCCAAGTTAATATTCTTGGTGTGTCATGAGTGGGGCAGAGAAGAGCATCTTGGGCAAAAGCAAGCACAATGAATCAGGTCCACAACTGTCTTTGATCTTGAGTGCTTACAAAGTAAGTACTTACAGCAGTAAGTGCACTGCTCTCAGCCTAGCACAGACCATGGTGGGTGTGAGTCAGCACCAAGGAGCCACCACACTCCAAAAGGGAGTTTCAAAGTGTCATTAATTGCTACTCATAGCAAAGGGCCCATAAACATGAGGCATCTTCTCTGGCAAGCTGAGGCAAGGGCAGGTGCTCTGCAGCTCATGCTGGAGAGGAGCAGAATCTGTATTTGGGGAAAAAAGAAGGTGAAGTTAAATGAAATTCAGTGAGGTTCATGAGATTCAAAGCTCATGAGGTTGAGTGTTCAAAGCTCATGAGGTTTTAGTCTGCAGAGGAGAAGGCTGAGAGGGGATCTGAGCAATGTCTGTAAATAGCTGAGGGCTGAGGGTCAGGAAGGGAGGGACAGGGACAGGCTCTGCTCACCTCTGCCCTGGGATAGGACAAGGGCAAGGAATGGAAACTACAGCACAGGAGGGTCCAGCTCAACATGAGGAAGAACTTCTTGCCTGGAAGGGTCCCAGAGCCGTGGCACAGGCTGCCCAGAGAGGTTGTGGAGTCTCCTTCTGTGGAGCCTTTCCAGGCCTGTCTGGCTGTGTTCCTGTGTGACCTGCACTGGATTCTCTGCTCCTGCTCTGGCAGGGGTTGGACTCAATGCTCTCTGGAGATCCCTTCCAACCCCTAACATCTGTGTTCCTGTGATAAGACCTTGAGCACCCTGGGCTGGTGGGAGGTGTCCCTGTCCATGGCAGGGGTTTGGAACTGGGTAATCTTCAAGGTCCCTTCTATTATTCTATGATTTCAATCCATTGTTCAGAACTGTCTCTCTTTTGAAGTTACTGCCTCTGGTCACTGCTGCAGAGCCAGGCTGCCTGTGGATGTTAAACTGAGCAGGAGCCCTGAGCTGTGACTTAGTGCAGTTTAGACTCATAGAATCACTTGGGTTGGAAGGGACCTCCAAAGGTCATCCAGTCCAAACCCCTCTGCAGTCAGCAGGGACATCCTCAACTATATCAGGTTGCCCAGAGTCCTGTTGAGCCTCTCTATTCTGTGCTGGTGAGACCCCACCTGGAGTGCTGCATCCAGTTCTTGAGTCCCTGGGACAAGAGGGATGTGGAGATACTNTGAGGTGTCCCTGGGCATGACAGGGGGGTTGGAACTGGCTGCTCCTTGTGGTCCCTTCCAACCCTGCCTGATTCTATGATTCTGTGATTCTTTGATTCTATGATTCTATGATTCTGTGATTCTGTGATTCTGTGATTCCATGATTCTGTGATTCTGTGATTCTATGATCCTATGATTCTATCTCCTGCCTTTCTGGGCAACCTGTTCCAGAGCTCAACAGGTTCCACAGGTGGTTACTGTGAGGAGCATATCCCCTGAGTGTCCAATGCTGCATCAGTCACTCCCAGTTCCTTTGGTGTAAAACCTTTGCTTTCATCCTTTACAGAAGCAGCAGCATTTAATGACATAAATCCAAATGCTACAGTAATCCTTTTTTTTGTTTGTTTTGTTTTGTTTTCTGTCTGTTTTCTTTTGGCTGTAATCACAGAAATGTGGGAAATGCTTTTCCAAGGCTTTTGAACTCCAGAGTGGAACAGAAGGAAGACACAGGGGGACCTACACCGTTCAGTGCTGTTTTCCTTGCAGAGGAAGGAGAAAAAAAAAAAAAACCAAAAGATCCTGATGAGATGAGCACTGAAGTCTCAAGTTCTCAAAGGTTTGCATAACAAACAAGAGACACATTGTGGGTTGCATCTTGACTTTGAAGGCTTGCCACTGTCAACTGAAACAAAATGGCAAGGTTTAAAGCCTTAACCAAGTTCACAAGGAAAATATTTGGACTAAAAGTTTTGGAAAGTTTTCTCTCTTTGAAGTAGTTTGTCATGTGTTACCAATGTGAACTTTATTGACCTTGAAACCCTTTTTTTTTTTGGAATCAAATAGCAACTAGTGACACTTTAGTCAGATCTGAAAACCAACAAGCATCTCCTGGTGGCTCCAGCTTCGTAGCAAATGCAGGCAAAGCAGGGAACCTACAGCAGAGACCTTTCTTGTTCGTAAATGAAGCCTGCCAAAACCTTCCCAAAATAGCATTCAAAGACCCTTTTAAGGTCATGGATCCTGAACAAAGCCAGAAGAGCACAAAAAAGGCTGAGGAAAGTCCAAGAAAGAGGCTTCCCAAAGGAGAGGCTTTCCAAGCCAGTATTTCATCCACTACTACGTACCAGGGCAGCTCTGCTTCTTCACAAGGAACCCCTCTCCGAGATATCATTTCGCAGCAGCACTTTTCTGGGTCTTTGCCAGTTCCGAGGGAGGAGCCTCAGGAGAAGCCTGGACACCAGAAGCAACCGAAGCCTTCCTCCTTTGAACATCCTCCCCACGTTTCGCAGCTTCAGCAGCACGCACTGACACCAGCATTTATGTCTCCTGGGAAACCCGAGCACGTCCTTGAAGGTCCCACATGGCAGCTAGTTGATCCAGTAAGACCAGGTCCTTCTGGCTCCTTTTCATCACCCGGGCTCCACTCTCACCACGGCCAGCTCTTACCTTCCCACTCACCAATCATTCCCACCGAGGACATGCCCTCCGTTCAGAAGGTCTACATCCCTCGCTCCTCACAGGTTTCCTTAAAGCAGGCTGAGGAGGTGCACAAGAAGGAAAAGAAACCTCAGAAGCCAGGCAAGTACATTTGCCAGTACTGCAGCAGGCCCTGCGCGAAGCCGAGCGTGCTCCAAAAGCATATCAGGTCGCACACGGGGGAGAGGCCCTACCCTTGCATTCCATGTGGCTTTTCTTTTAAGACTAAGAGCAATTTGTATAAGCATAGGAAGTCTCACGCTCATCGCATCAAAGCTGGGCTGGCCTCAGGGATCGGAGCAGAGATGTACCCCTCGAGCCTGGAGATGGAGAGGATCGGCGGGGAGGAGGTCGAAGAGCCAACGGAAGGGGAGAGCACAGATTCGGAGGAGGAAACGGGCGCCATGGCAGGGCACTCAGTGGAGCTCTCCCCCAGGCAGAAGCACAGCCTCTTGGCCGGCAGCTTGCTGAGCGGGGGGAGCCAAGGCTCCAGCCACGACCGCTGTTCGCTGTCCCACTCCAGCATGTCCCAGTCTCTGGAGGACAGCGCCCAGTTCACGGAGCCATCGCCAGAGCACGCTCTGAGCCACAAGTCCGAGGACACCCACACCATCAAGCAGAAGCTGGCGCTGCGCCTGAGCGAGCGGAAGAAGGTGATAGACGAGCAGGCCTTCCTGAGCCCCGGCAGCAAGGGCAGCACCGAGTCAGGCTACTTCTCCAGGTCAGAGAGCGCCGAGCAGCAGATCAGCCCTCCCAACACCAACGCCAAATCGTATGCAGAAATTATCTTTGGGAAGTGCGGTAGGATCGGGCAAAGGACTGCGGCGTTAGCCACGAACACCACCCAGGGCTTTCCACACCTGTCTGCCGAAGAGAAACCCAGCATGGTCCCCTTGTCTGTGCCCAGGACACAGGTTATTGAACACATCACTAAGCTAATTACAATTAATGAAGCTGTCGTAGATACCAGTGAGATAGATAGTGTTAAGCCTAGAAGAAGCTCTCTGTCTAGGCGCAGCAGCATCGAATCTCCAAAGTCTGGTGTGTACAGAGAACCGTTCCAGTTCGACATCAAATCTGCTTCCGGTAGCCAGTTGGATGCTTCCAAAGCCTTGGCATCCCACGGCGAAAAAATTAAGCCCGAACAATCATTGTTGTCACTTCAGCAATCCCACAGTGCCACAGAGACAGTGCCTCTCCTAAGAAGCCACTCAATGCCTTCTGCTGCATGCACTATAAGCTCCCCGCACACCTTTAGAGGTAGCTACTCATTCGATGATCACATCATGGAGCCTGAAGTCTTAAGCCGCAGCCAAGCGTTCTCTTCCCATCCTCGAATGCTGAAGCGGCAGCCAGCGATCGAGCTGCCTTTGGGAGTGGAGTATCTCTCGGAGGAGGTCAGCTCTGCAAACAAAGAAGCTGCTTCCAAACCCCCTGAGGAGCCCGAAACCAAGGAAAGCGATCTTACCAAAAAGTCACGGAAGGGTCCCAAAGTCAAAGGCTTCATGTACGAGTGCAGCGTCTGTGGTGCTCGCTACAAGAAGAGGGACAACTACGAAGCCCACAAGAAGTACTACTGCTCAGAACTGCAGCTCTCAAAGCCTCGCTCTTCTGCTTCCCACACCTCTTCCGAGGCTGAGAAAAGCGCCGCGGATCCTGACACCTGGCCCCAGGTGATGCATTACAAACTGGGGAGCAGCTTGGAGCTGACCCCGCTCCGGAAAAGGCGGAAGGAAAAGAGCCTGGGTGACGATGAGGAGCCTCCAGCTTTCGAGCTGTCGGACACTCCCTCCTCCAGCGCGGGGCCAGGGACTCAGTTTGCAAACCCAGCATCATCTGATGTCGCTTTAAACCTAAGCCGTGAATCCATTAAGTCACCAGCAGACCCGGGGAAATCTGCACCTCCTGATGTCAGTGCCAGCTTCCATGCCAGGAATACCAAACCTGCTTCGAGCGCAGAGGGCAAAGAGAGAAGAACAACCTCAAAGGAGATCTCAGTCATCCAGCACACCAGCTCCTTCGAGAAGTCTGACTCTATCGAGCAGGCGAGCAGCTTGGAAGGAGAAGACAAACCCTTGTCACAATACTCATCCCAGCCAGCACCCCAGCACAGTCGACCGCCTCACTCCCTGCAACCCAAGCTGGTGCGCCAGCCCAACATCCAGGTGCCAGAGATCCTGGTCACAGAAGAGCCTGACAGACCAGAAACAGAGCCAGAACCTCCTCCCAAAGAGCCAGAGAAAACAGAGGAATTTCAGTGGCCGCAAAGGAGCCAGACCCTTTCTCAGCTCCCTGCAGAGAAACTCCCACCAAAAAAGAAGAGGCTGCGGCTGGCGGAAATGGCTCAGTCCTCTGGAGAGTCCAGCTTTGAGTCGGTGTCCCTCACCCGCAGCCCGAGTCAGGAGAGCAGCGTGTCCCACGGCTCCAGCCACTCCGTCTCCTTCGATCGCGAGGATCACAGCAAGTCAGAGCCCCCCGGCCAGCCCTCTGAGCCCCAGCCCAAGCCTCCTGGCGCTGGCTCGCACATGCTGATGGTGCCGAGCCACCACCATCATTCCAGGGAAATGCGCAGATCAGCTTCTGAGCAGACCCCCAACGTGTCCCATCCTTCCCAGATGTCAGAGACCCGCAGCAAATCGTTTGACTACGGGAGCTTGTCGTCCACTCCTGCCTCCACCTCCAGCCCCTCTGTCTCCTCAGCTCCACAGGAGAGAAGGAAATGCTTTCTAGTCAGGCAGGCGTCCCTCACTAGACACCCAGAGCATGAGCCAGACTCAGCCCCAGCAGGCCGGCCAGAGGCAGAAGATCCGGTTCCTTCCTCAAGTAAATCTCCTTCCACAAGTTTGCCTCATCAGCCGACATCTTCCCCCCCTTTGCCTGCTCATGGTACTTACCCAAGTGAAAAGAGTCAGCCAAAAGACAGCCCTCAGCCCGCGTACACCCAGCCGTACACAGAAGCTCTGCAGGTCTTTCACCATCCCATCCCACAGCTAACGCTGCATGAGAAGCACTTCATGGCCCCCCAGGTTTCCATCTTTCCCTACCAGCATCTCCTGCCACAGCCAGGGCAGTCAGCAGAGCTCTTTGCTGCACACACCATGTCTGACATCCTCTCTGCTCAGTTCTCCATGCCTCAGATTCCTCCTTCCATATTTCAGAGCCCACCGCTGCCTCTCCCACAGACGCTCATCCACCCGGGCCCGCTCCATATCGCTCCTCCCTTGATGTCTCACCCGGCCGAGGTGCCCTTCAGGCAGCATCCTTCCTTCCTGCCCGTGCATTACCCTGTGTCCTCGCCCATCCCTTCAGCCTTTTTTCTGCCTCTGCAGTCTCAGTTTGCTCTACAGCTGCCAGGAGAAGCTGGTGGGCATTTGCCGCCACTTAAGTCCAGTTTATTCCCAGCAGTGGAAGCCTCCAGGCTTTCCCCATGCACTGAGTATGACTCGGACAGTAGGCTGCACCCTCTGACCCGCACGACGAGTCCCTCGGTGTCTGTGTCTGCCTCTCAGCTGGTCGTGCCCACGCGGCCAGAGCCAGTGGTGTCCCTGGTTGTCCCCGTCCGCATCCAGACCAACATGCCGTCCTATGGCAGCGCCATGTACACCACCCTGTCCCAGATCCTGGTCACTCAGTCCCAGTGCAGTTCCTCTTCTATCGTTCTCCCCAAATTCGATGACCACCAACCCAAGGGCACCCTGGTCTGTAGTGCCGATGTTCACGGGCTGGGTTTCGATCTGGCGCAGATGATCACAGAAGAGCAAAGGAGCATCTTCCAGAGCCCCTATCTGAGGGTGCCCTTACCCTTACCGGAGCGCAAAGGCTACATGCCGCTCACCTCCCCGTCAGACAGCATCCTCGGCCTGGAGGGAGGCTCCTCGACGGTCGGTGGAAGCAAAAGGATGCTCTCTCCAGCCGGTAGTTTGGAGCTGACGATGGAAACGCAGCAACAGAAGCGAGTGAAAGAGGAAGAAGTGTCCGAAGCAGAAGAGAAGTTGGAAGTGGTGAAGCCTCCCAGTGCAATAGAGGAAGGGAAAAAGCAGGACAAATCCCAGTTTCTCGCAGACAGCCCAGGTGGGGTCGAGGTCGAAACGCCTCCAGCTCTGTCCCAAGAGCAGTCGGAGCCAAAGGAAACCCCAAGGACTTTGCCGCAGGCTGAGTCTCCTTCAGGTTCTCCAAGTTTCGAGGCGCTGGAAGAGTACAAGCAGCCAGCTGGCAAACAGTTCCTCAGCAAGGCACCTTTGCAACCTGTGAAGAAAGAAGACTCCAAAGAACCAGTGGAGCAGTCTCCACCAAACCCTCCCAGCCCTGCCCCTCTGGCTGAGGGCGCTCACAGTGCAATGAAGCCGCGCGAAGGTACAGACACGAAGAAGGTACTGCAGTTCCCCAGCCTCCACACAACCACTAATGTCAGTTGGTGCTATTTAAACTACATAAAGCCAAATCATATCCAGCAAGCTGATCGACGCTCTTCAGTCTATGCCAGCTGGTGCATCAGCTTGTATAATCCTAACCTTCCAGGTATATCCACTAAAGCAGCCCTGGCCCTCCTGAGGTCCAAGCAGAAAGTGAGCAAGGAGACCTACACCATGGCTACTGCTCCACGCCCAGAGGCAGGCAGGCTTGTCCCGTCCAGCTCCAGGAAGCCAAAAATGACAGAGGTAATGCTGTCCTGTCTGTTTCTCCTCATCCATTTGGATATGTGGGAAGAGAGGGATGAGGGATGGGGAGTTGCTGTCCTTAGCCTCATAGGAGTTTATTCATCCCTGCCTCACTTTGCTAAGCACTTGTCCTGGGTGAAGCTTTTAGAGTGAGGAAGCTAAACCCCACTGTCATCAAATCATCACGGAGGCAAAAGGGAAGGGCAGGCCTGCTCCAAGGCATGGTGCCACCCTCCTCTTCCTCTGCTTGCCTTGGCATCCAAGCAGCATGTAGGAATCACCACCGCACCGTAAACTCCAGCAGCAGCAGAGGGTTAGACCTGATTTGCATTTGGCTGCCTATTCCAAACAGCTTCACCATTTCTTTTCTATCTCCATCTCTAAATGCTGTTCTAATTCCCTCCCCCTCCCCGCCCCCCCTTTTTTTTTTGCATGTGATAAATGGAGAAGGATTACCAGGGGGAAATGGGATTCTGCCTGCTTGTGCATCGGCTGAGCTCACGTTAATGAGCAGGGAGAGGCATGCTTAAAAGTCTTTAAAAAAAAATATTAAAGGGAGATTTGAAAGAGTTTTTAGGCTCCCAAAGAAGCAGAGAGGCGTGCAGGGACGTGCCTGGGTAGGTTAGACCTGGAGCTTTGTGCAGTTCATGTCCTTAGCAGTCCACCTGCTTTGCCAGGTACCTAAGGATAGTTTCTAGCTGGGCTGTTAAGAGGATCAAGGCGAATGGCTTCAGAGGGGCAGAGCTCACCAAAGGCATTGCCCACACGGCCACAGAGGTCTCTAATACACTTCTGGTAGCTGCTTAGTGTTGGATATCTCATTCTGAGGCCCAAGCTTTGCCTGTCTTGGTTAATGCTGAACCACACAGATCCCTTTAATCCAGCTCATGTTCCTGCAGATGGGCAAGCAGAATTTGCTCAGAAGGTTTTGCAGTGTGATATTCATCTCCAGTCAGTTTCCATTGATGGATTATTCATTTTATTTCTGTATTGTGGAATGAAGTCTGAATATTAAGTTTATCATAATCACTGCTGGAGCTGCTGCTTATAAATATGTCTTAAAATATACAACGGAGTTGCCTCGATCCAATGAATCTTTGCTCTCTATTCAGCATTTCCATCATGCCTCTGCACAAGGCCAAAAGACTGAGTTGCTAGGGATGCAGGGGCAGATAATTACCTCTGCAGTGCCATAATCAGCTTAAGGCTTGAGATTCATAGATTGGTAAGGCTGGAAGGGACCTCAAAGCTCAGCCAGTTCCAACCCCCTGCCATAGGCAGGGACACCTCCCACTAGCACAGGTCACTCAAGGCCTCATCCAACCTGGCCTTGAACACCTCCAGGGAGGGAGCAGCCACAACCTCCATGGGCAACCTGTGCCAGTGTCTCACCACCCTCACTGCAAACAACTTCCTCCTAACATCCACTTTCAATCTCCCCTCTGNGCTTGGTGCCAGCTGCACAGTTGCTGATTGATGCACTCTTTCAAGAAGGGTTCTGTCAGAATGCAGCTGGACCATCCCTGATGGCATTCTCCAGGAGCAGTGCCTGTGCTCCTCTGAGCTTTGCTCTTTGACACCAAATGTGTGCTTGGGAAAGAGAGAGCCTCATGCCCTCAAGCTAAAGGTTAAGCTCTAGTCAGGAATGGTTCAACACTTTGTCATCAAAAGACAGATTTCACTGCACGCATGAGACCCCCCCTGCAGTGCTGGGGCCAGCTCTGGAGCCTGCAGCACAGACAGGGACTGGTAGAGCATGGCCAGAGAAGGCCACAGCAGTGATGGGAGGGCTGGAAGGGTTCTGCTTTGAGGCCAGGTTGAGAGTTGGATTTGTTCAGCCTGGGGAGGAGAAGGCTGCAGGGAGACCTTCTGGTGGCCTTGCAGCACTTAAAGGAGCTGAGCAGAAAGCTGGGGACAGATTTTGAGCAGGGCCTGCTGTGGCAGAAGAAGGAGGGATGGTTTGAAACTGAAAGAGGGAGATTCAGAGTGGAGAGAAGGAAGAAAATTTTGACACTGGGGGTGGTTGAAAGCCTGGCCCAGGTTCCCCAGAGATGCCTCATGTAGATGTCCCATCCCTGGCACCATTGCAGGTCAGGTTGTTTGCAGCTCTGAGAAACCTGCTCTAATTGCATCACAAAGATGCTGAAGGGAATGGAACAGCTCTGGTAGGAGGAGAGCCTGAGGGAGCTGGGGCTGGGAGCTTGGAGAAGAGGAAACTGAAAGGTGACCTCAGCAATGGTTCTAAAGATGTGCAGGTGAGTGGCAGGAGGCTGCAGCCAGGCTCTGCTGGGTGATGCCCAATGCCAGCACAAGGGCAGTGGTGGAAGCTGAGGCATAGGAAGCTTCATTTAAACATGAGGAGGAATTTTTTCCCTGTGAGAGTGACAGAGCCCAGGAACAGGCTGCCCAGGGTGGGTTGTGGAGTCTCCCTCTCTGCAGATATTCAAACCCTGGATGTGTTTTTGTGTGATCTGCTCTGGGTGATGCTGCTCTGGCAGGGGTTGGACTGGCTGAGCTTTGGAGGTCCCTTCCTGACATTCTATGATTCTGTGATTCTGCTAACTGCAGTGGGGGTGGAGTAGGTGAATGTCCCTTCCAAACTAAAGCTTTCTCTGATTCTATGGAAAGACTCAGAACCCTCTTAGACAAAAGCCTGCCTGGTGGTGAGAGCTGTTGTTTTCATGGTCCAATTTGCCAGAGTCAGAGTTTGTTCTGCCAAATTCACCTCAACAAATGGTGCAGCCCAAATCTCACATTGATACCTGCTGCTACAGGAGTGTGTTTTGCTGGAATTGTTAATGCCAATGGAGAGAAATTGACCTCATGCCAAGCAGAGAAATAATTTCTGATTAGCTGAGCAGTGGTAGTGAAATCTTCAGTTTAATTGTTCTGATGGCACAGGTGAGGAAGGAGCTTTGCTGGGGACCCAGGAGGATGCAGTTCCCAGGAACTGCATAGCAGCAACAGCAATCCAAGGCTGAAAGTCCAACCTTCAGTTAGCCCTGCTCCAGCTACTTCCCTTAAACATTTTCTTCTTTACAGAACTCCAGCAGGGTGGTCTTGTGTCCCCCCAAGACCACCACATTGAGTTGAGCACTTCTAGGGGTGCCCTGACTTTGTATAGGTCCTCCAAGGCCAGGTTGAATGTGGCCTTGAGGAACCTGATCCAGTGGAAGCTGTCCTGAAGGAGGCTACAGGAGAACTGGGGAGGGACTTTTTACAAGGGCTTGTAGTGATAGAACGAGAGAGAGTGGATTTAAACTGGAGGAGGGGAGGTTGAGACTGGAGAGGAGGAAGAAATTCTTTGGAGTGAGGGTAGTGAGACACTGGCACAGGTTGCCCAGGGAGGTTGTGGATGCCTCCTCCTTGGAGGGGTTCAAGGCCAGATCAGATGAAGCCTTGAACAGTCTGAGCTGGTGGGAGGTGTCCCTGCCCATGGCAGGGGCTTGGAACTGGATGAGCTTTAAGGTCCCCTCCAACCCACCCCATTGCAGGGTTCTCTGAAGCTGGCAGCTGACACAGCAGAAAACCTGAAGCAGCTCTGATGCTTCCTGCACCTGTGCTTGCTGCAAGCTCCCTGCCAGCAGCAGTGCTGTGAGTGCTGCCTGTGCACATGGTCCTGAAATTGCTGCTGGGATTTCCTGAGCAGATCAGCTCTGAAGTGCCTGATGCAGGCTCCAGGCTGTGTGTGTGGGGCTGGCTGATGGCACTGTGTGGACCTTGCACACCCTTGCAAAGGGACTGAGGTTGTGCAAGGGGCTACAGTGACTGTATGATTTTGGCTCTCTCTGGTGCCTTTCATCTGCCTGTGTTTTGTGCTTTCTGAAGCTGCAATAAATAAACCTGATGCTACATCTAGAAAGTCAGCTGTGTTGTATTCCTCAGTCGATAAGGACCTGACCTGCCAAGGCCATCACAGCACTTCTGGGTAGCTCATATCAGTTGGTGAAGTCATAACAGCCAAGGTTTAATTTTTTAAGGTGCTAAGTGTCTCCTGCCACAGGTCTCCTCCAAGCACAGACATCTCCATGCCCAGAGACAGCAGCTTGAGGCCATTTCTGCTGTTACAGTGGTTCATGGCACTCTTCTGTCTGCTCTCTTTCCAAGCACATTTAAGGACAGGACAGGGACCATGCCCAGGAGGCACCTAGGAAGGCTGTGTGAGTCTGATGGTGTGGATGTGTGCTGGCCCCAAGGGCACTGAGAGCCATCCTGGGTGCATTGAATGCTCTGAGCTGAGCTTCTCAAGTGACTGGGAAAACCTGCAGTGTTTGAGCTCAGTTCTACAAAGCCACTTTTTCAGTGAGTCCATGCCTTCTGCTGAGAGCCTGGTGCTAGTACCAGCAGCACACTGCTGGGGAGGCTGAGCTGTAGCCCTTGGAGCTGTGCATGGCTCACTTGGAGCCACTCAGCCTCTGGCTTCCCATGCGACCATGGGAGACAAGGAGGCACCTCCTGAGTGATTCATTCCCCCTTAAGATAAGTGTCTAAGGTAGGGCAGATGAATCACCCCTGAGAGCTACCACTCTTCCCAGTGACTTTATTAAAGAGTCCAGGATGAGCAGCTCTGCTTCAGATTCCTGCCAGTCCATTGGCTACTTGCAGGCTAAAATCCCCCTCAGAACCTTGGTCTCTCAAATGCCTTCAGCACTTCATGAATTATATAAAAAGCAGGGTCTGGGTAATTGAGGTTGGGCTTCAAAGATGGTAGAATCATGGGTTTAGGTTGGAAGAGACCTCAAAGATCATCTAGTTCCAACCCCTAGCACTTGTGTACAAAACACTCCTGGTAAAAGGAATCTGCTTCCCTCTTCCAGAGCCTTGGGGCCTCTGTTTTTTGTCCTGTTAGGTTATAGGGTGAGCAACATCCCAAGATTTCTGACCTCTGTTATTTGTCCTGTTAGGTTATAGGGTGGGCAACATCCCAAGATTTCTGACCTCTGTTATTTGTCCTGTTAGGTTATAGGGTGGGCAACAT
Source organism: Ramphastos sulfuratus (assembly GCA_013399055.1). Taxonomy (NCBI): domain Eukaryota; kingdom Metazoa; phylum Chordata; class Aves; order Piciformes; family Ramphastidae; genus Ramphastos; species Ramphastos sulfuratus. Next base: position 12,966 of record WBNM01014091.1, read on the forward strand.
CCCAACATTTCATTCTGGGTGTGGGTAGCTCCCCTTGCAGTGCACAGAGCTTGGGGGGGCAGCTATAATGTTTAGGTCCACACAGGATAACAAATTTCTGACCTCTGTTATTGGTCCTGTTAAGTTATAGGGTGGGCAACATCCCAACATTTCATTCTGGGTGTGGGGAGCTCCCCTTGCAGTGCACAGAGCTGGAGGGGGCAGCTGTGATGTTCAGGTCCACACAGGATAACAAATAGCATTAAACACTCTGGAGGAGCTGCTTTGACCTGGCTCTCAACAAGGGGTTGCAAGTTTAACAATGGGGGAAAAAAAAAAGACATTTAAAAAATTCAAATTTTACCCTGGGAAGATCTGGGGAGGTTGAGGATTATTTTCTCCAAGGGGTTTTGTGGCATTTTTTGTGCTGTGCCCTTGGCAACAGGGCTTGGGTGAAAGGAAGGCACTCAAGAGCCTCAGCTGCAGAGGGATTTATGGCAGGTGTAGGTGGCTGATGGCCAAATCCATGTGAGTGAGTGAGTGTGTGTGTGTGTGTGTGTGTGTGTGTGTGTG
>WBNM01014095.1:1696-12262 GCA_013399055.1 Ramphastos sulfuratus
GAGACACTGGCACAGGTTGCCCAGGGAGGTTGTGGCTGCTCCCTCCCTGGAGGTGTTCAAGGCCAGGTTGGACAAGGCCTTGAGTGACCTGTGCTAGTGGGAGGTGTCCCTGCCTATGGCAGGGGGTTGGAACTGGGTGATCCTTTAGGTCTCCTTCCAACCTTACCATTCTATGATTCTATGAAAGAGGCATGGCAACCATTTAAGTCCCTTAGAAAATGCCAAATCAATTGTTTAAGTGCTGCACAGAGCTGTAGGCAAGTATCCTAGTGAGCTGCTTGCAATGTATGAGCTTTTGTTTGCATTGCACAGCGCAGACAGACCAAACCCGCAACCTTCTCCAGTTTGTTTACAGTATGATCCAATTAATTCTCATCTGATATTGAATAACCAGCTTTACTCTATTCAGTTGCTAACAATTTTTTGACACGAGGTATTTTTCCTGGAGGTGCTAGTATTCATGGTGAGGGATGAGGGGATGAAATGTTGATGGGACTAGAAAGGAGCAAGCAGATGGGGGAGGTCCAGCCACACCCATGTAACTCACTCATCTTCACCTTAAGTGCTCTTTGGTGGTTTTGGTGCACTAGATCCTTTTGGTGCCTCCAGTTACCAGAGTATGTAATTTTATACTTCCTCTTCTTATGCTTCACTCTAATAGTGGAAACTCAAAACCCCACTTGTACCTCTCACACCCTGAAGGCAGCAGACTGCCTAGAGTTTGAAGCTGGAATTTCCTTTATAGAATCATAGAATCATAGAATGGTAAGGTTGAAAGGNTTTGTACAATGCAAAAACATAAAGTACAAACTGTTTAGTATTTTGACTGCCGGAGTGGCTTAATGGTTACTCTGCTTTCACTGTATCTTATATATGCATCCTCAGATCTTCTGAAACTTTGCTGGACATTCCACCTGAAGGTAACTGGCATTGCTTCTTCGAGTTATACACACTGGCCAGTTCAAGCAGAAGGTGATTTTGGCTGAGCAAACTATGCACATGATGTGCATTTCATTAAGTGCTGTTATTCCAGCTGAATGTGGTTGGTCTAAACTAACTTTGTACTGAAGACAGCATGGTTGCTTCAATTATTCATCTGCACACAACTCACTCCTGGTTTTATTATTTGAGAATCAATCACAAACCTTCATCTGCAACATAGAAATTAATATTGTTCATAATATGTTGAACTGTTTGTTCGGTACAAATTGCTGTCTGATGGGTGGTTGATGTGAACATGTGAGAGCTATTCATGATGCATTTGCTCTGACTTTTTTATGTGACAGTTTTACAAATAACTCAAACCAAGGCAAAGATTTTAATAGAGGAAAATATTAAATAATGGATGAAAAGGACACAGGGGATGAGAAACTGCACTGTTTGTGAAGAAATACCTTTGTCCACCTAGACAATTAAATTGAATCGTATGAGTGGCACATAGCAGCCATCAGAAGAGCTGGGCACAAGTAGCACTGTAAAGGATCCTCTGGACTATGGCAAATACAGCCTGTTTCTGAGTGGAGCAACAGCCTCCCAACAAGAAGTGTGGCCAGCAGATTGAGAGAGGTGATTCTGCCACTCTGCTCTGCTCTGATGAGACCTTGTGTGGAGTACTGTGTCCAGCTATGGGACCCCCAACACAACCTGATGGAGCAGGTCCAGGAGATGGCCACAAAGATGACCAAAGGGCTGGAGCACTTCTACAAAGACAGGCTGAAAGAGACAGAAGCTGGGGCATGGGAGGTTCTGTCTGAATATAAGGAATTGTTTCTTTTTGCTTTGAGAGTCACAGAGTGCTGCCCAGAGAGGCTGTGGCGTTTGCTTCCCTGGAGAGGTTCAAGGTCAGCCTGAATGTGATCCTGTGCAGCCTTCTCCAGGTGATGCTGCTTTAGCAGGGAGGGTTGGACAGTATGATCTCCAGAGGTCCCTTCCAAACCTTGCTATTCTGTATTTATGTGCTATGGGAAGGCCTTGGAGATGACACCTAACAAAGGCTATGTGTGAACAGGGAAGGAAACCTGCAAGCAGGGGTGGAGTGGTTTTCATCCTTGTAGGCTCAGCTGCTAAATACATGGATAGCATGAATATGGTAATATTCATACATGACTATGGGGATGTTTGTTTGATCCACTTGCTGTATTAGGGTAAAAAATCATTAGAGGGCTTGAAAGAGTTGAGGTTGTTCAACCTTGAGACAGAAGGCTCCAGAGTGACCTTATTGTCACCTTTCACTACTTAAAGGGGGACTATAAGAAAGATGGGGACAGTTCTTAGCAGGGCTTGTTGTAGCAGGGCAAGGGATGATGACTTTAAACTAAGAAAGGTTATTTAGATAAGGGACAAAATGTTTACAAAACTTTGAGTGTGATGGAACTCTGGCACAGGTTGCCCAGAAAGGTAGTAGAAGCACCATCCTTGGAAACATCTAAGGTCAGGTTGGGTGAGGCTGTGACTAATTCAACCTAGTTGAAGATGTCCCTGCATACTGCAGGGGGAGTGGACTAGATGACCTATAAAGATCCCTTCCAACCTGAGATAGGTTGTTGTGAATTAGAGCTGTTCAGCCTGGAGAAGAGAAGGCTCCAGGCCTTACAGCTGCATTTCAGTATCTGAAGGGCACCTGCTAGAAGGCTGTGGAAGGACTGTTCAGAAGGGCTCGTAGCAATAGGATGAGGGGCAATGGTTTTAAACTGGAGCAGGGTAGATCTAGGTTGGACATAAGGAGAAAGCTTTTTACAATGAGAATACTGAAATACAGGAGCAGGTTGTCCAGGGATGTAATCGAGGTCTCATCCCTGGAGTCATTCAAGGTCAGACTTGATGTGGCCTTGGGCAACCTGATTTAGTTGGAGATGTCCCTGCTGACTGCAGGGGGATTGGACAAGATGACCTTGGAGGATCTTTTCCAACCTGTGAACGCCTGCACAGAGATGCATCACTGCTGTTCTCTTTTCATCCCAATACTGCCAATAGGTAATCAAAATCATTTGGGGGACACACATGACTGTGAACCATTGGGAGCTACTTTGAGTTGTTCCAGTGCATTCCTCTAGACAAAAATGTGGGTGTGGTGTCAGCCCATTTTGCAGGTACAGACTGTAAAATAATCAGAGATGCAAGGACCCATCAGTTATTAAACCAGTATGGATGTCTGAGCTCAGTCTGCTCAAGTGATACATGCAGAAATAAACTCATTTGCAGAAAAGATGATCTGGAGAGTCGTGAATCCGAAAAAGACTCAAATGTAAAGTGAATAAACAGCTGAATGTGAGCTTCTGTGGTCTCTGATTAAGAGCTCTTGGGCATAGGCAGTAAAAAAGCAGGGCAGCCTTCGGAACACTGCCACTAAAATCCTCTCCAGTCTCTACACACCAAACAGTCTGTCATTAGGAAAGAGTTCAGAAAAGTCTTACAAGTCTGTGAAACCTATGTAAGTGTGACTGATGCAATATGCTGTTTAGTTCCTATTTAAAAAAATGCTTAAAAAAAGACACATGACTCATGAGCTCTTCAACGCTTCAGAAAATGGCAGAAATGAGATTTCTAGAAAGTAAACACAGATAAACCAAGCTCTAAGTCGTCTGTCTACTTGTTCTTGTCATCACTTGACCCCTGGAAGCTACTTACCTAGATACCGAGTGCAGCCTCAGCAAGTGTGCAGCTGGCACCAAGCTGTGTGGCACAGTTGACTTGCTAGAGGGCAGGGATCCATCCAGAGGGACCTGGACAGNGAGCTTTCTCTAGCTACTTGGATACCTTACAGGAATTGTTTTCCAACTCGGTCAGAAATTATGCATTTGCCAAGTGTTCTCAGCTGTTTGGCCACCTAGATCAGCAATCAAGGGAGCTCAAAGACCCAGTTACAGAAGAGGAAAGGGCTTCAAAGAAGAGCATTTAAGTGAAAATATTATTAAGGACCAGAGCAAACAGATTTATACAATGTTTTATATAAAATCATGATAATACTATGAATCTAACTGAAAGGAAGTTATTGACACTGAATTTCTGAGCATTTTTACCACAATAAGAAACAATATCTGGCAGCTTGCCTCTGACAGGGGAATCTCATCTAAGTTTCTGTGAGGAAGCAAGGGTCTCATAGCACTTGCAGATGAGTTGGAGTGCATCTCTGGCATAAGCATCATTTGATAACCATTATGTTTTCTAATCACTTTCTAATTAAGCTGAATTATTACAAATACAATGCACAGCTGTACTTTATTTGTCATATTCTTCCTTGGACTCATTGGCTCCAATCTGTAGCCTAATTTTCGTGCTATGCCTGAAAAAGCTCATCTTGTCAGTTTCAGTTGCTGAGTTGAAAACTCTCTTTTCTTTGATATTTGCTTTCTCTCTTTTCCTTCCATCCTTCCTTCCTTCCTTCCTCCCTCCCTCCCTCCATATCTCTCTCCCTCCCTCTCTCTCTCTCTCCCTTCCTCCCTCCCTTCCTCCCTGCCTGCTTAGTTTTCATAATCCCTATACTACAAAAAGAAGGGAGAAGTGAACCAAAGTATTCAGAGGGATGATGTCATGAGGTTCCCTAAGACCAAGTGCAGGGTTGTGCATCTGGGATGGAGCAATCCCAGGCACCGATATAGGCTGGACAGTGACTGGCTTGAGAGCAGCCCTGAAGAAAAGGACTTAGGGGTGCAGGTAGATGAGAAACTGAATATGAGTCTCCAGTGTACACTTGCAGCCCAGAAAGCAAACTAGATCCTGGGCTGCAGCAAGAGAAGTGTGGCCAGCAGGGCGAGAGAGGTAATTCTCCCCCTCTACAATATCTTGTGAGACCCCACATGGAGTATTGTGTCAAGAAAGATATGGATGTGCTAGAATGTGTCCAGTGAATGGCCATGAAGGTAATCAGAGGACCCCTGCTATGAAGACAAGCTGAGAGTTGGGGTTGTTCAGAGTGGAGAGGAGAAGGCTCTGAGGAGACCTTATCGTGGCCTTCCAGTATCTGAAGGAGGCCTACAAGAAAGCTGATGAGGGACTTTTTAGGGTGTCAAGTAGTGACAGGACCAGAGGGAATGGAGCAAATCTCAAAGTGGGTAGATTCAGATTGAATGTTAGGAAAAAGTTCTTCATCATAAGGGTGGTTAGACACTGGACAGGTTGCCCAAGGAGGTGGTGGAGCCCCCATCCCTGGAAGTTTTTAAGGCCAGGATGGATGTGGCTCTGGGCAACCTGATCTGGTGGAAAGTGTCCTTGCCCATGGCAGGGGGGCTGGAATTAAATGATCCTTGAGGTTCCCTGACAATTCCATGATTCTATGTAGTGTACCAGGATAAGAACATACTTCCTCAAGCACTCAGATACATTAATGTGCTTTTATGGCATGTAAGCTATAAATAGGGTGAACAAAATTTTGGCAAAGGGAGCTTCTATAGCTTCCATCTGGAATTCTGACTCCATTGCTGCTGAAATAGTAATAATAAAAGGTTGTACAGTGAGCCAGTATAAAAGTGACTGAACTGCTGCTTCATGGCTCTCATGACTAAGTGATAAAAGGCAAAAGAAGCTTTTGACAAAACCAGCTAATGACAGCTGTATCTGACCACCTTACATCTATCTGAACGACAATCACATCTGATGATGCTTTGTTCAACTTCTCACCTATAAACACAATGCAGCCACATCATTGCTTCTAACTGCCTTATAAAAGTAACTGACATCTTTCATGATTTACATTGCTGGCTTGTTTTATTTAGTACATAAATAAATGCAGGGGCTTGCATATCATAAAAAACCCTCCAAGAGCCCAAATGGGTATTGTAGCTGTTACACAGAGATGGGGACTACTACTGTGTTGTAAATGATATTAATAGCACTCTACAGACTTCACTGTCAGTGTTGTCAGATTTCAGTACAAGATCTTCTCCCAAGACTTTGGAGATTTAGCAAAATCTTCTGCATTCAGATTGCTGAAGAGCAGCTGCAGGTGTGATTGGTTTCTGCACCATCCTTTGACTGGAGGAGAAATAAAAGCACTTAGTTTTATTCATTACCACTCCTGGTTACTACTGTAGCATCTCTGGTTTTATGTAACTAATGTTACATAATGTGTGTGAGAATTGTGTTATTTCCATTGCCTGTTTCAAAAGAAAATGAAGCTATTTTCAGAGTCTTTTAACTACCAAGGTAACATTTTATCACCCTCTTATTTGGTTACAAAACAAATACAGAAATTGGGAAGATTAATCTCCATATTCTCACGCTGTACAAGCAACATTAATTAATTCAACATGACAAGCTTGGTGAAGTATCTGGGTAAGTCAATCTAGCATCATTTTGCTCATGAAGCCCAAAATGTAGACTGACAAAGCACAAGTATGAAATGCATTTCAATCAGTTTAATCAAATAGAGTCAATGTAAAGAAAAGGGGCATTGTCAAGATGTGTCAGTGAACATTTGACCTGCCTTGTGGTTAATTTTTTTTTTTCTTTTCTTTTTGGTGCAGATTTCTCCTGGGGGGATACCCTCTCTGCTCTGCATTTCAATTCTAAAAAAAAAAACAAAAACAAAACAAAAAACCAAAAAAGGATATTTTATTTTTCATTTGGTGAGTGGCAGTTTACAGTAGGAATGGTAAAGGAAAGTCATCACTTTCAAGTGATTGTCAGCACAGAATGTGAACCCCCCTGAATCTCATTCTTTAAGGAAATCAAAGCAGTGTGACTTTTTGCCTGGACTGCAAGGAAATTCTATTTCCTTTGAATGAGAAACCTGGGTCCTGCACTTGGGTCAAAATAACCCCCTGCAACATCACAACCTTGGGCTGGAAAAGTGGCTGGAAAGCTGCCCAGCAGAAAAGGATCTGAGGGGGCTGGGTGACAGATGTCTGAACATGAGCCAGCAGTGTGCTCAGGTGGCCAAGAAGGCCAGCAGCATCCTGGCTTGTATCAGGAATAATGTGGCCAGCAGGAGTAAGGAAGTAACTGCACTGGTGAGGCTGCACCTCCAATACTGAGCTGAGTTTTCAGCCTCTGACTACCAGAAATACATTGAGGTGCTGCAGTGTGTTCAGAGAAGGGGAACAAAGCTGGTGGAAGGTCTGGAGCATAAGTCTTATGAAGAGCAGCTGAGGGAAGGGAAGAAGAGCATTCTGGAAAGGAGGAGATGATTTGGGCTGGCCCTTCCATAGATCCTATAGATGAGATTATAGAGCACCAAATCCAAAACCTGCAGGAGAGGTCAGCTTGTGCTTTTCTTAAAAGTACAAGGAGAATAGGACAGGAAAAATCTGTGGGCACAGACTGAACCTATAGCAGAGCCAAGAGGCCACAGAGCTTGGCAAACAGTGACTTTTGAAGGGCAGTGGAGGGGTTTTGCTCCAGATGGCTTCAGTGAGACTTCAAGACAGATCCCCTGATAAGATAATTCTATGATTATTCTCAGAAGCTCCCAAAAATGCATCACTTCTCTGCATCCCAAGTGTCTCTTTACCACTTTCCATGATCCCAGTGATAAGCAAACCAGAAGGCAGGTCTAGATTTATTTCTGAAAATCTCTTCCCTGTCTTCTTTCACAGTGCTCAAGCTACTGCTGTAGTTTCTGATCACACTCAGTATGCAGGACAGCATTAGTGGTCAAGTGATGGCACAAAGTGATTCTGTTCTGTTTTTAATTCTACTCCCCTGCCAGAGAATAACAGGAACATTTTAAGGGCTTCAAAACCATTACTTGCAACTACAAATTGGCCAGGATTTAAATTTGGTGAGTGTCAGTATGCCCAGACAGAAAATGAGCTGTTAATTTTAATTTATTTTTTTTCTTCCCCCTCCAGTGAAAACAAAGCTGTGGGGGTGATGAATATTTGGAGAAAAGTTTCAAAATCCCATTTGTCACAGCAATATTTACTTGAGGGTTTTGTTTCATTTCATAGACTTTCAGCTTTTGCTATGTAAAAAAAATTCAGCAGTCTACCAGTTGTGGTGACCTCAGACATACAAACTGAGTTTGCCAAGATATGGGAAGATCTGCAAAGAGAATTCTTCCTGAATGCCTGAGCAAGCTGCTCTATCCAGCACTGTGAAGTGGCAAATGTTACACCCAGCAGTGACCACCGAATCGCCGGTGCTAAATTTTGTGCCTCTGCTGTGATACGACAGGAGGAAGCTGGTAAATTTTCTGGATTTTCAACCTGGCTGATGATTGCAATTTGTGTCCTCTCCCTTAATTCCTCATCTTTTCACCTCTGCAAACCTAGATGGAGCCATGCCTGGAGATCAGCAGAGCCCATGGATGTGCTGAGAGCATGATCAAAGGATGGTCAGGCTCTGGAAGCAGAGCGAATCAAATCGTACTGTCAATACATGCACATGCTCTGAGGGGGTTTTAGCAACTGATCTGCAGGACCTGTTTTTCAGGCAATGCTCCAGAGATTTTAACTCCACATTTTTCAGGGCATGGAACTGTTGGAGCGGATCCAGACGAGGCCACGAAGATGCTCAGAGGGCTGCAGCAGCTCTGCTATGACGACAGGCTGAGAGAGTTGGGGCTCTGCAGCCTGGAGAAGAGAAGGTTTCCAGAACACCTTAGAGTAGCCTTCCAGTATTTGAAGGGAGCCTACAGTAAGGCTGGGGAGGGACTATTGACAAGGTCTTGTAATGGCAGGACAAGGGGCAATGGGTTTGAACTGGCAGAGGGGAGATTGAAAGTGGATGTTAGGAAGAAGTTGTTTGCAGTGAGGGTGGTGAGACACTGGCACAGGTTGCCCAGGGAGGTTGTGGCTGCTCCCTCCCTGGAGGTGTTCAAGGCCAGGTTGGAGGAGGCCTTGAGTGCCCTGTGCTAGTGGGAGGTGTCCCTGCCTATGGCAGGGGGTTGGAACTGGATGATCCTTGATGTCCCTTCCAACCTTACCATCCTATGATTCTATGATTTTTCCCACCCCGTTGATGGGTGCACCACAATGAGTTCACAGCTCTGGAGAGCTCTCTGGAGAGCTCAGTCTTACTCCTGGATCTCTTGATATCATTATACTACATTGAATTATTGCAAGTTCTCTTATGTGATTTTTCAAAGCTTCCTTCAAACTTTGCTGGAATGAATTTAGAGCTACATGGAAAGAATTATTAATTGCAGTTTAATGAGTGACAGGAAAGTTTGGTGTCTGGTTCCAGCTCTGGAAAGACACTTGTATCAGTCTTACTTATTTGAACTGGTTTACCATTTAGTCTTACAGTCAGCAAACTCAAATAACCAGAATGTTCTGAAGTGCCTTATTTTCATTTTTGTAGCAATTTCACTCTGGTGTTTTATTGAAACCTTTCTCTTTTTCTTGAATCTAGGCTGCTTGGTCCTTGACTGAAACATTTAACAATGCGAGAGTGCAGCATTTCGCTGCTACAGACTTAGACCTTCTGAAGAGCCTAATCAAAACCAGACTTTTTTTTTTTTTCGCTTTAATTGGAAAATAAATGAGTCTTTTGCACTAAACACTAGCTAGTTAGTGCTATCATAATCAACCCCCTATTAATCACGTACCATTTTTTGCAGCTGTGTACAGTAACTGACCTGCCTAGATACGCTCTAACTGAAGCAATTAAGGATCTTTTGTATTTTTTTTTTTTAATGTAATTACCACTTCTGAGCCAGGTTGCTTAATACTTGGGACATTTGGGGGTATAATTTCAAGGTCATTATATTTTCGTTCATCTCATTTCCTAGGAAACCTATTTGCAGGCTAGCCTAAAGCATCCCAGATACTGTACATTAAAGTATGGCAAATTAATTTAATCCTACCTCCTTCCACTCAGTAGGTTCATGTCCATTTTTCCAATGTATAATGCACAGTATATTTTTAAATTGTAAACAATTCCTGGTTTTAATGATGCAAACAATGGAGAGACTGAACAAGCTAAAGGAGCTAACACATTTATCTCTACGTTCTGCCATCTGTTTGAAACTGCTGATGTAATTCCAGTTTTAAATTACATTAGATCTTGCCTTCTGGACCCCTTTCCCTATTTACTTACTTTTTTTTTTTAACTTTTTTTTTTCTTTTTTCTTTTTTTTTCTTTTCTTCCCAAGGCTTTGGAGGAAGCAGTGCCTTTAGGTTGTTGACTACTTAATAAGAAACTGTGTCTTTGACTGTTTTCAGTCAGCACTTAAATGTAGGTTTCCTGGACAACCTGTGCTAGTGGGAGGTGTCCCTGCCTATGGCAGGGGGTTGGAACTAGATGATCCTTGAGGTCCCTTCCAACCTTACCATTCTATGATTCTATGACAAAGAGGTATAATAGAAGTAATAGCTTTATTTCCAGAAAATGAAACTTATTCCCTGTGTACAATTTGATGAGATCTGTTTTCAGCAATAGTGCTAACAACCAGCAGATTTGTTTATACTAAAGAAATGGCAGAGATTAAGGGTTGTGTTCTTGGATACTCTATTGTCTAACGATGGAATGTTCAGTCTGATAGTTGTATTTGTGCTTCAGATTTAGTTTTATTTCTTCCATGCAAACTTTTCTCCTTATTTTACTGGCTTAATTAACAATCATAGAATGGTAAGGTTGGAAGGGACCTCAAGGATCATCCAGTTCCAACCCCCTGCCATAGGCAGG
>WBNM01014096.1:0-36055 GCA_013399055.1 Ramphastos sulfuratus
AATCTAAACCATTCTATGATTCGTGTTGCAGGCACCTTTTAATCTCTACCTCTATAGCTTGCCCTATGGCAGCAAACTGAATAGGTCCTGGGGTTCAAGTTTGAGCTGTGGCACATGGTCAACCTCCATAGTGTTTCCTTGCAGGTAGTGGTGTCCCCAGCATGGTTCTGTCCCAGCAAGCTAGCAGTCTCCAAAACAATTTCCAGCAAAGCTCACGTTTTCAGCGTGGGCCAGGAGCCGTTCCCAGCAGATCATCTGCATGTAGCTGACCTATTTCAGGAGATAAGAGAATTTAGTTGCTTGTATGCAAGCCACGTTGTGCCAGCTGGTTCCTGTGCCAAAAGACAGTTCCTGACCTGCTTTATTTGCTAGCAGAAGGGTTTGACTTTTGTGATCCCCACTGTGTTCTGAGTCAAACCAGAGCCTTAGGTACTGGTTGGTTTTAAGTATTGAGAAGTCAGCCAAGAATATCTGAGCTTTTTTTGACCAAGCAGGATTTCTGCACAAATCTTTGCTCAGAAGAAGATATGGTTACATTGGCTAGTAGTATCAGAGTTTATAGAAGCAATGTATCTCTTTATAAATAGTCTTTTGTTTTCTCACAAAAGCTATTTCTTTTGCATTAAGTAAAGTATACTCACAAACATTGGCTTTCATAAGAAAGCAGTATTCCATGGAAAGCACTTAATTTCTAGCTTTGCAAAGAAGCTGGGGTGAATTTCAGCAGGGAAGCAGATACATTTGGAGCAAATGTCAAGAACAGATGGCATTTAGGAGTTCTGAAGAAATTAATAAAGTGAGTAAAGCACTAGTCCAAATCTGTGCTTTCACATTACAACAGATAAAGATAAAAGCGATTTGGAATGAGATTGAGATATATTAAGTTATCTGTTCTAAATAGGAAGAGTAGGGTGGGATTCCTAAGAATTGTAAACCAACAAATTATTAAGGCTTTGGCAAAAATTGTACCAGGGAGCACCTCCTTCAAAGGCATGTACATAGATTTCTGTTACCCTATCAGTGTGAAAGTGCTATAAATAAATATGGGGATCGTTTAGCTGATGTATTTGTTTTTTCAATAACTTTTCAGCTTAACAAAAGCTGTGATGGGAAAGTCCAGAAGGATCTAAAAACTCTTGAGGTTTTCAATATGCTCATCTGTTGCACAGACATTGCAGACTAGGGACAGACTCTGAGGCATGCTAGCATGGTTATGCATTGGGAAAAGAGGTGACAGTATTTTCAGGGCCTTTAGCTCAAGGTGTTAACTTTCTTGATCTAATGCCCCGTGTCAGTTGCCGAAGTTATCCAGAAGAACACTAGAGTACACATATATTTCAAATTGTAAGGAGTAAGAATCTGTGTACAGAGGGAATTATGTGTGCCTTACACAGTCTGGTGTGATTCTACATGCATGCATTTCAAATGAGAGCAGAACTCACTATGGTGCTACAGGAAGGAATTATCCTAGTATGAGCAATACATGTTTCTGCCTGTTATGAAGTCTGGCAGGAGCTGAAAAATGACAACAGGTTGGCTTTCAGTGAGAGATTACATGAATTGTGTCTATCAAATATCTGAGGCCTGCCTTTATGGAGCAACTAGGCTAAACCATGTCTTGTGCTGAGTCAGAAAATGTCTGTAAAATCATAGTAATCTACTGAGGACAAGTCTGCAGAAAACTAAGCCTCAAAGCTGTCATTTGGAGAAGTTCTCCAGGATACATTAGGAAGATTTTTGAAACATGAGAATAAAACTGTCCACAGGGAAAAGGAAATTAAATTAAAAAAAAAAAAAAACAAAAACAAAAAAAAAAAAAAACCAGTTGTAATCATGGCAGTAATTAGTGAACATTGTAAAACAATTTCAGTTAAAACTAAAGCTGTCTGGAAAAAAAAAATTAAGAGCAATTGAGTTACATGTAATAATGCACTGGGCTGAAAGATTTATTAGTGGCAAATAAAATTGAAATGTGATAAACTGGGAAAAGGGAGAGTCTAGACTTGAAAGAATCCCATTGGCAGGCTGCACAATTCCAGATTTTTTGCAAGATGTGAGCAAAATACATTAATGTAAAATCTAGCCTGTCTTCTTATTACACTGTGAACATTAACAAACATGACTCATAGGCTCAGGGGACACTGTGCAATCAAACTCTGCTTTCTGATGGTGTAAAAGTATCTCCAGAAATTCCTCCTCCTCTGGTATGAAATATTTACCTTAACGCAAATCCTAAGGACTCACTAAAAATAACAGCAGTCTCCCCATAAATAATAGAAGGACTCTTGATTTCAGGGTCATTCTGTGGCTGCAAATTCAGAATGTGCTAGAAATGCCAGTGTACCCCATTATAGTCCTTGTAGCCTATAGTAAGTTAGGTTTTATCAAAAGGGCACTGCTGAAGGTTTAGCTTGTTATGGCTGGATGATCTTTCTGTGCCCCACCAGACTTCTTGATTAAACACAGGACAACTGCCATAACAGATGGGAGTGTATTGAAAGGAACTGGCTTGAGGAAGAATGAAATGGACAAGACACTAAAATAGGAAGAAAACGAATGAGCTACAAGGAAAAAGAAATATGCACACCAACTGCTCTTTGATGGCCTTCCTGGACTCATTTTGATCAAAAACACAGTGTACAGGCTTGGGCTTTAAAACCCAAATGGCAGGATGGGAGACTTCCTAAACAGTCACAACCTGTGTGAAGACACAAGAGAATTATGAAGTCATTAACTATGAGGCTCCTACCATTTGTTGCCACGATTCCCTGAGCTAGTCACTGGAACAAAAGTGAAGATAAACTCTAATCCAGTAAGATGATTCTGCCCCTTTGCTCTGCTCTCGTCAGACCCCACCTGGAGTACTGTGTGCAGTTCTGGAGCCCCCAGCACAGGAAGGACATGGAAGTGTTGGAGTGAGTCCAGAGGAGGGCCACGAAGATGATCAGAGGGCTGGAGCAGCTCTCCTATGAGGACAGGCTACAAGAGCTGGGGCTCTTCAGCCTGGAGAAGAGAAGGCTTTGAGGAGACCTTATAGTAGCCTTCCAGTATCTGAAGGAGGCCTACAGGAAGGCTGGGGAGGGACTATTTATAAGATCTTGCAATGACAGGACAAGGGGCAATGGGTTTAAACTGGCAGAGGGGAGATTTAGACTGGATGTTAGGAGGAAGTTCTTCCCAGTGAGGGTGGTGAGGCACTGGAACAGGTTGCCCAGGGAAGTTGCGGCTGCTCCCTCCCTGGAGGTATTCAAGGCCAGGTTGGATGAGGCCTTGAGTGCCCTGTACTAGTGGGAGGTGTCCCTGCCTATGGCAGGGGGTTAGAACTAGATGATCCTTGAGGTCTCCTTTCAACCTTACCATTCTATGATTCTATGAATAAATAAACCAGGAAGAACAATACCTCCAAGGAGTCAGCTGGTAAAGGGGAGTTCTTTGGTGGGACTATCCTTTTGGGAAATCTGTTGCAACAAGTCCATGGAGTAAGGGAAACAGTAGCTTATATGTAGACAGACTCTTAATTTATACTGCTCTACAAAGGCAGGTTAAAAACTCTGAACTCTTCTGAAATCCAGGAAGGGTTTTTCTGTGCTTTATCATTCTGATCAAGCCATCACTATGTGGAAAGTGGTAGCAGCGCATGGCAGGCAGTGCTCCTGCAGTGGGTGCTTGCCATACCTTCCCTGTGTAGCAGAGCTTTCAGAAAGGGCCTGGAAGGGCTGGGTATATCTCTCTGAGCAACACAATCTCAGATCACTGCCACAAGACAGAATGTGGTTTCCTACGAAATGGGGAAATCTACAGAGCAAGCATCTCCTGTATGCTGATTTAGCAAACCTGAGATTTCTAGCAAATTCATACTGGAAGTGGCCATGGAAAATCTGTCCTGTTGTTTACCTCAGAGGCTGGCACAGAATCAGATTCTTCCAACTTCTGGTGCCTCTAAAGCAAATGTGGTGTGGAGCATATGATTCTCTTTCCTCTCCTCCCTTCCTTCCTTTCAGGGTTGTAAGAGCCAGGCCAGGTGTCCTGTTAGCAGTTCCACAGCCGTTAAAGGTGTTGAGAGGACAGTCTGCCTGTAACCCTGAAAGTGGAATACATCTAAATGGAAGGAGGAAGATTGGAAGATTCCCCAGCTAGAGACTTGGAACTCTAAAGATGCCTAAGTCCTACAAAACCCCACAGCTTCAGGCTGCAAGGTTCAGACCTTGTCAGCTAAATAAGATTAGTCCTAATCTGTGTATTGGGGACATGGCCACCAGCAACAAAAATCATGTGGGAGGAAAAGCTGCAAGCCCATCCTGTTAATGACTTGTGTAAGAGCCTCGAATTCTGCCTTCACTATTCATGTTTCAAAGTTGGCACACCTCTGAGTCTACATTGTCATAGTGACAGAAGGCACCAGGAGTACTTTATCTTTTTTTTTCTCCTGTGTATGGTGCAAAACATCCTTTGCCATATATTTTCTTTCCGTCCCAGTTAGTTTTTTTCTTGGCTTTCCAGAGAGTTTGAAAATGAACTGAAACTGCTAATGGAGTTCACTGTGCTTATTACATCTGGCACCATTAGAGAGTAAATTTTCACCATCTGACAAACAAATATAGTATGTGCTAAAGGACAAAGGATAAATGTCATGATTCAAAATTTGTTGTAAGTACTATTTCTTCTTCTCGTTCAGTGTACTATCCAACAGAGAATCTTCTGCTGGCTGTAATGGGAACTTACACACCAGTAGCGGACACACACAGCTGCAGGTGCCTGTGCCGGGACCTCACACTTGGCTTCTTGGATCATATTTTGATGTTGAGTTTTTCAGATACACAGCTCCCACTTAATTCCTGCCTTGGCTTATGCAGAGACTCAGAGGCAGAGAGGGAAAGGAGAGTGGAAAAGTTCCTGAAACTAGAAACGTAGTGCACTTTGGTCAGCAGTATGTAATGATGAAGACTAAGGAAAGAAACTGCTTGGGACTAAACTTAAAAAAAAAAAAAAGTAAAGAAGAAGATGTTAGTTTTGACTACATCCAATGTGGTGGCAGAGAATGAATTAATCTGCATCCCATCAATCCTACAAGAAAAGTGGTGTAAGGTGTGGTAATGTGGAGGATGAGGGAAATATTCAAAATGGACAATTGCCAGATTGACAAATCGTTCCATCTGAAGAATGCCTGAATTCTGCTAGGGATCAGTGACAATTATTTTAGTGCTACTCTAATACTTTCCTAGCTCCCAAGCCAATATATTTTAATATAACATCTGTAGTGTCCACAAATAGATGAGAAAGCAGATCAGCAACAAGAGTGTCGCAGGATCTATAGTGCCTAGCAGCAGTAGTCTGGGGTTTTTTGCACAACGTGCAATTTCCCCCCTAAATCAGCAGAATTCCATCTTGGCTCAACACCTGGACATAAAACTAATTATAATAAATTACAATTGGCGAGTGCGGATATCTGAGAAATATAAGGGGGAAAGTGAATCTTCATAAATTGCAGTGGTTAAATTAATAGAGTGGTTGTAGATGATTAACATCATGAAAAACTAGAACCTGATTATTTACTGTTCTAAACCAGCAACATCTCTTAAACAATGAGTAAGGGTGGAGACTTCTCAAATAAGCAGATTAATTACCAGTGAAATTAAGATAATCTCTCAGCTTTCTATATTTCAATGTTCACACGTATTTGGGAATAAGGAATTAGCAAATGATTCTCATGAGCTACATCTGGATATATGAGACACCAAAGCACAAATATTATTCAGATAAACTATGATGGAAAGATTCATGAGCTCAAGATAGTGGCATATTGCCCATAGTCACTTGAAGGATTTAATGATTGATGCAGAACTGGGTCAAGTATGAGGGAAATGTACCTTTCAGATATGGGTAAGAATTTCCTTGGAGAGTGGGGGGGGGGGGGGGTGTTAGAATTTGAATGGCCATTTGCTTTCTGTTACCTTCACATTTTTGGGTATACATGAAAAACAGATCTTTCATCTCACAAATATTACCACTTAAATTTCCCCACTCCCCCACCACCCCCAGGAGACACTCAAATATGAGTGGTCAAGTAATGTGTCACTCAAGACAAAATACTTTTCCCCCAATACTTTCAAATCACATTTTTTTGTAAGAAAAAAACCCCAAACTAACTAACTGGAAGAAGTCCCATGACACTATGTACCCTTTTGGAGCAACTAACATAAATAGCCTCAAGAGGGAGGTTAATCACTGAAACAAGCACAACTGTAGTAGAGATAAAAAAACAGGTGAGCTTGAGCCTTACTTGCAGAGGGAACTGGGAGAAGTGGCAGAGCTGCATGCACAAGGAAGGTGTGAGATTATTCACGTGAAACTCTGATAGAGTGGGCTTGTGGTGTTTTCGTGCACATGTTCAAGTATGTCTTGTATGGAGGTGATCAGAGCAGTTACCATTTTGGTGGTGACCATTTTGCTTCAAGTCTGCTGGTTTGCATGCTGAGTGGTCCTTTTAGACAGCATGGGAGATCTCTTTACATTGTAGAATTTGCTCCAAAGTGGAAGGAGTTGTTGCTTCCTTCACAATGAAGCATGGAGTGCTTCAATAGAGCTCTGCAGGAAAGGGGGTTACCCCAGCATGTCAAAGGTATGAAGGAGGATACAAACATCTGTATCTCATTTCCTACCTAGAGGAAGAACAAGAGCTGAGCAGGAGATGGACAATTTTCAATTCATACATCTTTTTTTTGCATGTACGCATTTTTTACTCACCCAAATGCATGTACCTAATTAGCCAACTCTTAACTGTGTATGTTCACTTCTGTTTTTTTCAAGTTTCTCCTGTTGGCTGGTCGAAGTAGCTGCTGCTCTCCAAATTCCCTCATACTCCTTGTTATCCCTCAGTCAGCACATCAGACTACATACAGTGCAGCATTGGTGTGGCCTCCCTCAAGTACTGTGTACAGTTTTGGGCCTCATGGTGTAAGAATGATGTGAAAATACTAGAATGTGCCTAGAGGAGGGCAATGAAGTGGGCAAGAGGAGTAGAGGGTGTGACTTCTGGAAAGCATCTGAGGAGAATTTTTTTTTTTCCCCTTTANGGAGAACCCAAATCATGCAGGATGGGAAGGGAAAGATGGGAAACCAAACTTTCCTCTGGTGAGCAGCTTTGAAAGCAAAAATCCCGAGGTAACAGACTGAATACAGGAGGGAAAGCTAAAGGAATTTTTTTTTTTCCCCTTTAAAGCTTAGAGGAGCCTCTTCTTTGAAGGGTAACTGTCTACAGATACCTCACAAGAGGGAGAAGAGAAGGCTGTGTTGATCTCTCTGGTGTCTGGTGGTAAGACACAGTGGAATGCCTTAAAGCTGTATCAGTGAAAGTTCCAGTTGTACATTAGAAAAAAGTTCTTCATGGAGAGTTTAGTCAAAGCACTGGAACAAGCTCCCCAGGGAAGGAGTCATAGCCCCAAGCTTCTTAGGAGTCAAGGAGTGTTTGGACAACACTTTCAGATCTATGTTAACTCATAGGCTACTCTGCCTGGAGTCAGGAGTTGGACTTGGTGATCCTTGTGGGTCCCTCCCAGCTCAGGATACTATGATTCCATGGGTTGCTCATTGTACATGACAGACTGGGGGTCACATATGTTGTTTTATGACAACAAAACAAGGTCAGAGACATTAAAAACCAACCAACCACGAAACCCAACCCCCTTAATACTCCAGAAAGGGCTGCAGTGGGACTCACTATGGATTTATGTCAGCTGCCTCAGCCAACACTGGTGCTACAAGTTACAGAATCATCTAATTGCTGCATATTAAAAGCTACTTGCTGCAATACCATGAATTCAACTTCACTGTGCAGATGGCAGCAAAACACTGTAAATTGGGTACAATTGCAAATATTTAACTAAATAAAACAAGATTTTACTTCTAAAGCTGACTAAGAAAGATTATGTTCTCCTAAGTTTTACCTTATGGTTGTACAGAGCCCTTGAGCTGCTAGTAAAAGGTCCTAGTATAACATGTAACCAGAAGACCAAAATAATTTTAAGGCAGTGAGCAATGTGGCAGGGCAGGGGGTGAAACTGATCAGATTTACTTTTATTTTAGTGTAAGGTGGTAATGCTCTGGCTTTTTAGTTCCTTGTTTTGCTATTGTCAGAATGGAAATCAGAAGTAACTGAATAGAATACTTGTTTAGATAAATAAAACTTCCTTTTCTAGGCTGGGAACAAATCCCTAAACTTACATGCCCCAAAAAAAGTACATTTTATGACATCCCAAATCTCCAACAGCCCAGTGTTTGCAGCAAGCACTTACTATGTTATACATTAGCCAGCAGACACTACTTATCTTATGGCAAGACAATCTTGGACTCAAACCTGTTAATGCTAGGAATGTTTTCCTGCACACACACCACACCAGAGAGAAAAACGCTTTCTGAATTGTTGCTTTAATAAACACCTGGTGAGGCTATAGAGTGTGAGGTAGCTGAACCTTTTCCATCACCATGCAGAAGTCCAGTGCCTCCACGGAAGGTGGATTCCAAATCATCTGCTGTGGGCCTTATCCAATACAAACAAAAGAAGCCTGACTTGTGGTGCAGTACAAAGTAAGGACCTGCCTAGGATGGAACTAGATGATCGTTGAGGTCCCTTCCAACCTTACCATTCTATGAGTCTATGACCTTCAGGGGGCTTTTTGTTTTAATCCCCCTCCCTCAATCTGGACCAGTTCCTTTTAGCATAATGATCCATGAACACTGCTTTTTGGTTACACTAACACATAATTTGGACTTTCTAAGGAGAGTCCACTTACAAGTCAAGCGTTACTGAGCTGTATCACTGTCATCAGTGTTAAGCTTAGCAGGTGAGATCTTTTCTCTGGGGTAGTTTCATCAATAAAAGGAAGCACAGTACCTCTTCTTAGCTGGGAATAAACTATTAGACTTCCACCTAATTATTATTGACAACTTTCTCCAACGATGCATTTTATAATCATCTTAGAAGCAAGCTGCTCAGCACTTCTTAGAATACTCCTCTAGACAAGCTACTTGGAAGTATTTTCTGAAATAAAAGTCAGCATAACACCACCTGCTGGTCTTCAACCGTTGGCCAGGATTTGTTTTCCTCCTTTTCCAAAACGCAGTGCTGATTAGATTGCAAGATGTAGCTTTCAAAACTCATTAACCTTGCAGTGTGACGTATTTTCAGAGAGTATGTTTAAAATCTCAAGGCAAGTATTGATGTGCTTTTGGAACAACTATTAACATTGCTTTCCTTGTTAAGAACAAGCAGCACCTCAGTTTTCCCCACATTAAACAAGGGCACTAGATGTTAAAAGTTCTTCCTGATATAATCTAAATAGGCAGCCTGGCAGGACACTGCATCGTATGTGTTTTGAAAAGCTTAGGGCACCATGAGATTTCTTAATTGAAATGAATAATTGAAAACAAGAAGTCTTTTGGTAGCTTAAAACTGAACACTACTCCTATTTGTCTCTTTCCAATGGAAAATAAACACATTATTAAGAATCACTATTACTTTACTGCAGACTCACCAGTTAAAAGTACTGCTCACACACTGCAATTTCCTGATAAACACATCTAAACCAAGATGGGCCACATTAGGCATCTGATAAATAGTTCTGTATGATGAAAATTGATAGCTGTATTTTCATGCCTGTCCTGTCACTTCAGAGTGCAAATGAAGCCTTTGAATGGCTATGAATTTTGCTTTAGCTTTGAATGAAATTAAAATGAGAAGACCTGTAAGCATGTGTAATGGAAACACACAACAGAGCTTTAATAGAATGATCAAATACTATTTTAAAATTTCTGTAGAGTATCACCTGAGGAAACAGAAATATGCAGAAAATTTCAGTCTGCCTCCAACCTCTTTCACATCAAAATAGCCTCCAGGGAAGATTTTATACAGCAGTATCACCTCAATTGCAAGAAATAATGTAGCCTCATTGCAGAATGGAAGAAAGTTTTCATTCTAGAATGAAACTTACTAAGAGAGCACAATTTAAAGAGCTAAAGCAAAAAGAAGTATTCATTTAGACTGTTGTTCAGAAATCACTGACCTTCCATCATTTTCCCCTTTAAGTAAACATACTTTTGCATGCAAAATAATTTGTCTAGTTATGAGGTAGTTTATTCCTCTTGTTACAGTGTTCCTTCTGAAATCCAGATGTACCATCACATTTCTTTCCAAAAAGTTTCAATTTAATATTTCTTTTGATTGCAATTTATGCATTTTTCCATATTCACCATAAATATTCCATATTTATGCATCTTCCATATTCACCTGTCCACTTCAAGCTACCTTCTCCAGAAGCTCATTCAGTAGAAACACATTTCTGAACATACAAAAGGGAGATGGGTACAATATTCTTGTATTGTTTGGGTAAGATCTTCATTAAAACAAACCTCTGTTACTCAGAAATCTTTATTATGTAAAGTGCAAAATCAAAACAAAGTGCTTAGTTATTCTCTGTAGCCTTGGAGTGAAAAAGGAAGGCTCCCAACCTAATGCTCTGAATTGCTTTGTGGAGGCTGTCTAGGCTACCTTCAGTCTGACTGCACTGATGTACTGCATGGTCTGAAATGGTTTTGAAGCTATGCATAGTCCTGTAATGTTGTATCACCAAATGAAAGAAAATCATAGAATAGTAGGGGTTGGAAAGGACCTCTCGAGATCATCAAGTCCAACCCCCTTGCCAAATCAGGATCACCTAGGGCAGGCCACACAGGAACACGTCCAGATGGGTTTTGAAAGTCTCCAGCGAAGGAGACTCCACAATCTCTCTAGGCAGCCTGCTCCAGTGCTCCGTCACCCCCACAGTAAGGAAGTTTTCCCTGACGTTGAGGTGGAACTTCCTGTGTTTGTTTGTATCCACTGCCCTTTGTCATATCAGAGGGTGCCACTGAACAGAGACTGTCCCCTTCTTGACACTTACCCTTCAGATACTTATAAACATTAATAAGATTCCCTCTCAGTCTTCTCCAGGTTAAACGGTCCCAGGTCTCTCAGCCTTTCCTCTTAACACAGATGTTTCAGTCCCTTAATCATCCTCTGAGACCCCCACTGGACTCCCTCTGGTATTTTCTTGCCTGTATTGAACTGGGGAGCCTAGAACTAGACACAATACTCCAGATGTGGTCTCACCGGGGCAGACTAGATGGGGAAGAAAAACTCCCTAAACCTGTTGGATGGTATTCTTGTGTGCTCAGCCTCTTCTATAAGATCTATGAACACTGCTACCAACTCGGATGTCAAAACCCCTTTGTCCACCTTTGATTCAGTTTCTTTAAATGGCCAACATCATGAAAAAGAGAGGAGAAATTCCTCTTGCACAGCAGAGCTGTGCGCAAACACAGGTCTTCTCTCTTGTAGCTTCCAAGTTTAGTTTGGAAAGAACTTTAGCACTTACCCAATCTGTGCAGGAGGGACAAAGCTCTCCTGAACTGGTACCAATTTCTATTCACATTGCAACAAGCCCCACACACTGCTCACGTTCCAGCTTTCTCTGAATTTCCCTTTATGTTAGCTTGCTCTTTTGGCTGGCTTACATACACTCGCTGAAAATAAATGTGACTACAAGCATGTTCAACAACAGAATCAAATACTATTTTCTGTTATCTAATTACATTTTATTACAGATTAATGTGAAACCATATTCATAGTAGAATTATTTTAAGTACACGTGAACAAACTTAAACCAGTCTTGTTTGTTTATATTTATTGCAAGCAGATTCATGTCTCCTGCTTATATATTCTACATAAGGATCCAAAATGTGACTGAATATAAACAATATTTGGTTATCTACAGAAATGAAAGTTTTAAAATAGCACTGAAAAGAAACCTTACGGTAATGTATTCAGACAATGACTTTTCAAATCAAATCAATGAAGTGGTATAGGATAAGCTAAACATTAGAGTTGAAGGCTGATTTATTTTCAAATAAATGCACCTATAATTGTACAGTTAAAAATAAGCGTTGGTATTTGGTGCCGATGACTACAGACATCTTTAATGTATAATGCACAGATAACTACCCCCAGCCCCCATACAGCAACTTTTGCAGATTCTACTTTACATGAGCTCCTGAAAGGAAATTTAAAATGCAGTGTGTACCTAACATGGAATTGATGTCAGACACAATGCAGATTAAAATTCTGTGAATTTTCAGAAGGTAAAAAAGAAAAAAGCTATATAAACTGATATTTGATTATTCTGTAAAGTAGAATCACGCACTTTTTCCACTTTTGTAATACTTTCACAAATTTCCATTAAAGCTTTTTCAACAGAGACAGTAGCATGAGCACAATGATCCCACTGGCTTCCAAAAGAAAAGTAGTGCAATTGCTCAGTGAAGCTAATGTTTCTTTTCATATTTGCAAGCCAGTTGGGTCAAGACAAACAGGCTAAAGCAAGCAGGAAAGTAAACTGTAAGCTTTTACATTAAGTGGCTGAACAAACAATTATTGTACATGGTAAACCAAAAGAGATCTTTTGCCGCACGCCACTGCAGGAATATATGAACTTCAGTGGCTGAAAAGCTTGAAATACTTTCTAAGTCTTCACATACATTTTGCTTAGTGCTTACCAGTTTCAAGACATTTATAGAAGCAGTTATGGAGACACTATGCTGTTAAAGCTGCAACAATTCAAACAAGGCAAGTTAGGAAGTTATATAGATTTTCATACTTTCCCCCTTTCATTTATTTCTATTTTTATCACACAGTAATCTGTCTCCTTTCGATGTCCCATCCATAATAAAGCATTCTACTGCATTTCAATCTAATTTCTACTTTTTTAATCTTTATATTGTCTGATCCACTTACAATGAAACTTCAAGTTAACCCTGCTCCAGTGGACTAGTTTCGCATGGCAATAGTAACAAGGACTGAAGCAAAAGCACATCAAGCGAAACTGAGTTCATGGTTTATGGTTTCTTTTTTTCCCCTCCATTAAACAGTCTATTTGAACAAACAATACCAACTTTTAAAAGAGAAAAGTATTACCAAATTGAAGCAGAAACTTTCACCTAAATACAAGCATTCTTTCTCCTCCAAAATTTGACATGTTCAACTAAAATTTCTCAAGCACTTATGTAGATGTTTCAGCTTGAAGAAGAGTGTCAATTTCTAAGTGCAGGGCTACACAAATTTTGCAGTGAACTGCTTTGTTAGTAGGCAGAACAGGAATGCAGCATTTTCAAAAACATCAAGCAAAAATCTCCTTATTTAAGGCTAAAAGATGGAAATCAGAAAAGTAAAAAAGCAGGAAGCTTTACAGAGTAAAAAAGCTAGCAATAAGTTTAGCACTGAAAGTACAGCCCCCTAACCACCACTATCACAAATACCAACAAAACATCAAGTCTGGGTGAGACTGACAGAGCAATAGACCTGTATCTTTAATCTGACATTCATTAGAATTTTAACATTCAGCCACTACTCCACTGTAAGCTAAATTTAAGTGGCCAAAACTCATAGGTATAAAAAAAAGCCTTCAAAACATATACTTAAATAGAAATGGGGTGTTAACAAATGTATGCGTAAACCAGATTTATAAATAGCTACAGTATGAAAAATATTTCAGTGCAAAGGCAATTTTAAGATTCCTAAAAAATACATTACAAATAATTTGTTAACTACACACAAGAAATTTGTCACTGCTACTGGTATAAAATTTATACCCATATGAACTTTTTAAAAATATATACACCAGTGTTTTATGTAGGGGACGGTTCTAACTGACCAACATTCAAGTCTGTAATGGCAAGTATATGTACACGCACCCACAGCCACACACAAGTATGTATTTCAAAATGTAACTGGTATGCAGACATTCTTTGAAACTTAAAAGTGCTACATATTAACTGTTTAAAATACCTTCATTGGTGGTGCTCACCCATAGACTTTATACAATTCTCTTATCTTTGGTATACTGAAAATTCGCACTCACTTTACAATCTCCATTTGTCCTAGGGCATTTTAATAATATTTCACTGTTTACTGTGAAAATTACTTGAAATATGGTGAAGAACATTTCCTGGTAAGTTAATTAAATTAGTAACTAAACTATTTTGCCTCTGTTGTGTATTTTTTTGGGTTTGTTTGTGTTCATTTTTTAAAACACAAGTTTTTCCCGTGCCACCCCAGTGCTTTCAAAAGGCAACTAACAGTGTCTTGGCCCAAACTTCCAATAATGTCTGCAGCTCCAATTCCAAACATTGTGTTTTCACATTGAAATAATTTTTTAGCTAATGTCCTCCCCAGAGGTATTTAATCACTAAGGTTATAGACAATTTCTAAACAGCAGGCTGAACTTGACTGGAATCAGATTACTCCTTCAGATAATTTTGTACCCCGAAATAAAACACTGGACTAAAGAAACAGGACAAGGACACAGTAAATAGCTGAATTAGTGCAAGATAACACAAATGTAGCAGAGAACAGAGAAGTGCAAGTTGGCTGTCATTCTTGAAGTGATTTGAACAGAATCCTTGCAGTCAGACTAGTTTCTGTATCGCAACAAAGGTCCACCTGTTAGTAAACAGCCGTGTGCCACCTCGTGGTTTGATTGCAAAAGTCAGCAGTTGTGTGCTTTGCAACACATCTGCCAAGCCAGTAGTAACCACACACACAGGAAAATCAAAATCAAGGAAATTAATTCAGACAGCATATGACATTTTTGGGAAACCAGTCTTTTTTTCTGTTAAGGGGAGAGAGAAAACAGTCCCAAAAAGCGTAATGTGCAATACTTTCAGCTATGCATATTTTACATTCACAGAAATAGGAAATGGGAACACCAGGTAATCTGCATCTTGGACAACTCAAAGACCTTGTAGGCAAAATGCTTACATTCAGTTTAAGTAGACACCTATTTAACAGCCAACTTGACTTCACACAGTCTGTACATACTCTACTCAAAGATTGTTTTGCCTCTCTTTCTACACCAGAAAACTAACTGAAAACCAGACATCGCCCTGATTTGGCCACTTACAAGGAGGTGAACATTAGAGAGTATTTCTTGAAAGCAGATTTGCACAGAGGAAACACCAGTTTGTTCTACAGGAAGAGCAAAGAAAGAAAAAGGACAGAATAAAAATCAGAAAAAGCACTTGTTAAATATGCTGTAGGAGACTTTCATGGGAGATAACTGAGGTCATTACTTCTGGCTGAAATTAAAACTGTTGATCTCAAGATGTAGGTCACTGACTGAAACTATACAGTTCAAGTAATAAAGAAAATGACTAAAAGATGACAAGCAGTAAACGCACAGAAGTCTTGACACAGGATGAAGAGAATTTTTAGTGCTACCAGTCTCACAGTACCAGACTGTGCAGATTTTGTTCGTTGCTTCAGTAGTTCAAAACATAAAAAGAGGCCTATTGGCCTGGAAGGGTTCATACTTCTAGATCTTGATCCTGTTTGCCTGAATGCTACCTCAGACAGTAAAACCCAAGTATAGTTCAATATATTCTGTGACATGTTTCATTTACTGAAAAAAAGAAATAAATAAAAACACAGTTTTTAAAGGCTTGACTCGGTGTTCTGTCATACAGACGTTTCCAAACCTGACTCACTGTAGCCGTAGCCTGCACTGGAATGGCAATTCTTATTTGAATTGCCAAAGACAGATGGAAGTATTGAATAATCAATGCCCCTCCAGTGCGTAAACATTTTTTTAGAATGAGAATTAGACCTTCTTGCCGGGGAATTGCTGCAGTCACTACTCCTGTATCTTGGGCTTTTCAGACAGGCAAGAGGTGTGAATTCTGAGATGTGCTCCCGACAGTGCCTCGATGCGTTCTGTTAAAGGGAAAAAACCCAAAATACACAGTAAATAGATGACTTCAGAGACAAAAGTGTACAATTTTGTGTTCTTTCATAAGGCCATTCTACCCTTGGCACAATAAAGCTTTTCACTAGATCACCACTCTGCTTGTTTGTTTCATGTAAAGGTATAACTCCTTATGTTGTTCAGCATTCAACTACTTTCAACATGATTAGTCTTATATGAAGACCCACAGACCAGGCATAATTTTACACATAGTATCTAAATCCTCATTACAGGTTCTTTAGAGAACAGATGAAGACACTGAGGATTGTTTTAAATCAAGTTTATATTTCAATTTGCAACCTCTTCTCTCCATCTCTGAACTTCTTTAGTCAAGACTTCTTACGGGGAATTCTAACGCAGAACAGATTCAAGTACTTTGCCCTGTACTCCCAAAGACAGGGAATTCTTTACAGTAAGTTTGTGCTAATAGATTAAAGTTTCAGAGGTTTAATGCACTTGCTTTGTACTTCTAAGCAGTATCTGATTTTGGACTTGTGTAGGTTACATTTAGCAGCTATACAGGCCATTTATACTACCCATCACAACACTATCTTAGTGTACCTGTCCATTAAAATTTATCTGTATCGTGTAGTAACTCCACAGTCTGGTAGAATCAGCACTTGCACTCAGGAACTACTCAGGACTACAGTAACATCACAAGACCCTGTGGTGTGACAAGACCCTGGCACATTCAAACTAGAAGGTTAGCACAGGACTTTCCTTGAGGAGTTTATCTAATTCTTCTTACCACATGCACATATAATTTCCAGGTATAGAGGTATGGAGGTTGTGTGATGGTACTTCAGATACAAATGCATTATAAGCATGCTTCAAATCAGTGTTATCAATTGCTCTCTCCCTTAACACTATATACACCTCTATTTTTAATCACTCCCTTGCTGCTTCTCCATTAACAGTAGCAGCAAAAGGTACAATATTAATGATGCAGCTTATTATCAGTCTGGTTGAGATTTATATTTTCAGTGACAATCACAAGTGTGAAACACTGCTCTTGCACAACAGCAATCAGAAAGCTCTCTTCCAGGAATTAAATTTGGAGAAGTCAGCAAACTTCACCAAACTGCTGACTGACATTGAGACCTGGATTCCTTTCAATATACATATAGACCAAACACCAACATTCACACAAAAACATAGATAATCAGCTAACAAATTAGCAGAATTTGTTTTGAAAATGTCCAAGGGAGTAGCTATACACTGCACCATAACTTGTTTTTTCTATTGTTCTAACTAGAAAGTGAAGCATTTTAATTAGCATATGTATTTCCAAAAATTAAAAGTGCTTTCTTCTACACATAGTTCCAAAGCAAGCTCTTTCAGTCTGCCATGCCTGAAGCTATTTGAGAAAGCTGAGGGGTTCTACTATTTCTTAAGTAGTCAGTAAGGGCAAATCAGAAGCACTTCTCAGCTACCTCGATCCCCTACAGCCCACACCAGCACATCACATTGCATTTGTCCTCTTCATGTACTGGTACTTTGTACCTTTACTTAATTCTTCATGTGCTGTTTTTGGGGTCAGGAGACTGGAGCATATGCAGCATCTACGTGGGAATGTATCCAAGTACTTCTTACTTAAAATTTTTCATGTAATCAGTGGCATGGCAAGGAAATTATGTAAAGCAGAGAACTTCATTCCAATGCCCTAACATCTGGAGGATTTAGGAGCTCACTATTCATGACGCTGTCTCAAGTATTTGGCAAGTTGGTGATGCAGCAATGCACTGGTCTATACAGGCACTACTGTGGTACACACTGTCAGATCCAACTCCAGTCTCCTGAACCAAGGTCCTATTCATAAGTAGTTACTTATGAATGTAGTTACTTCCTTTCGCAAGGTTATCTTCCTCTGTTACTGTTTGCATTTGGTCTGTGCATGTATTCAAGAGCATGAGAAATGATGGATAAACTGCTTGTGTGTGAGAATTACTGCTACACCATGGTGTAATTTGGGGACACTACAATAATGACTGCAGGTCTTATAGAAGAAATGTCACACAACACCTCTACGTAAGATTGTATTTATAGCGCTTTAATATGGGTTTATTGAGTCATTGTTTTGCCTTACATGAGTAAGGGTCTGAGGCAAAAACGATCTTACCTGCGGCATGGAACGTCTCTTGCCAAAACTATGCTCTCCAAGTGAAACATAATGATTTTGTATCAATATTGATAAAGTACATCAAAAACTCTGGAGGAAACAGTTGATTCGTAAATAGCACAGTTCACAAATAGAAATTAATCCAAACTGCCAACACGTGTAGTACTGTTACCTAGCTTTGATCTAATTATGGCTCGGAAGCTGAAACATTTCCTTCAAGAAGCGGCCCATCGCTGCTCACCAGTGTATTTAGGGCTGTTTTATGTCTCATACTCTTCTGCAAGGATGAGGAAAAACAGTGAGACTCTTGCTGAACACAAGAGGGAAATGTGAATGAATTGTACCATTTGGCACAAACACAACTACTTTAGTAAAGTCCTCTAAAAGTGACAGAAACTTTGATGGATTTGAAAAAGAACAAAGATTATCCAGTGTAGAACAAGGCTTCTATTTCTTGATCCTGAGGTTAATCCTTTGAGCCAATCTGAGGATGTTTTTAATTCCATTTCAAACTTGTTAAAAATACTTAATTACTCTCACAAGCACTTAATTGTACCATGACTAAGTACTGTGGGCTTTGCGTCCTGCTCCTCTGACAATAACCTGTACTGAATGGGAGAGGTCCCTGTGTGATATAAGGACAAACTGATTCCAAATTAAGGAGCACACATCCTGCTTCAGTACACCTTAGAACAACTGGTAGACTGAAAGGAGTGCTACACATGGAGATGATGGGGCTAATGAAGACTCACTTACAGCTTAGTCTTTGCGCCACAGGGACAAAAGACAAAGGAGTTATCAGTGTAACTTCTTCCGTGAGATTCAAATATTGTAACAGCAAGATCCATTTCTTTGTTTTCTATGGAAGACATTCCCAGCACATGACAAAGGAAACTGTTTGCTGGTGACCAGTCTTCTAAAAGCCTTGTGCAGTTGTTCAATAGCAGCTAAGCCCATTAAGGAAGAGAGGAATAATGAATCCCCAGAGAGGGCTCCCCAGGCAAAAGTACCACTTTGGGTTTCCCCAAGCGCAGCAAAGGTAGAGATCTCATAATGAGGTTGATGGGCCCATCTTGTGATTGAAGTGAAAGTGAAGTGAAAACACACCAGACAGAAGCAAAGAAAAAAAGAAAAATATTTTTTAAAAGTATATNTTTTTTAAAAAGGGATGAAAGCACAGAAGTTATTTACAGCTCAGAATCAAAACACCTGATTTTCAGTCATGAAATATTTGGGATTGATGAAACACTGTCAAAAGGGAAAATTACAAAACTGAAAAGAGGGTAATTTAAAGTTAATTTATATTTTCCATAACAGACTGCTGAGCTTCTGCTATTAATAAAAGAATTTAAAAAAAAAAAAAAAAAAATCAATTAATGTAGATTGAATATGCTAAAAAAAAAACCAAACCCTGTTTCTTTTTGCAGTAAAGACTGAAAGAAACCTCACAGCTGCACAATTTCCAGTCAAAGCACCAAGTTCAGCTTGCTTCATTAAGCCGAAGAGTCATTGGCGTATCTGAGCAGAATGATTGAAATTACCAAAAGACAACAGATTCCTCCAAAGCTTTTGCAGAGTTACCAGTTTAGCCCAAGAAAGACAACAGTTCAGATGTGTGCATATATATAAATATACATACATATACTTCTATGTATGTATATACACACACACACAAGTGTGTGTGTGTGTATATATATATATATAAATAAAATCACTGAAAAGTGCTTTCAGAAAAACTCAGAACTGGATCTGGAACATTTAAAAACCTCTGAATAATATTGACATAAACAATCACCCACCACACAAAGGAGTGACTCAGACAACTGAAAAATTTAGAACCAATAAGAATTGCTTCCAAGGCTTTACACGGTTACTGCCTGAAGAGAACTAATTCGGTCACCTTGGGAAGTAGCTGCTAGTCCTGTGTTAAGCTTTTAAACTGTTCTAGAAGCCCTTTTACTATAAAGATAGCAATATAGCTTATAGGAACACAGTTAAGTTTACAAGTGATTGGTTCAAGCTCAGTTGCAACCAATCCTAAGGTGCTTAAAAGCCGGTTTTAACCAGAATTTTCAGTAGTGAAAAAACTTGGTGTGTTTTCTCCATGACTTACATAATTACAGTGATTTGTATTGACTGTACATATTTGAAGGGAGGAAAGAAAGAAGAAATGTATTTTTTATCTTAACCAGTTAAGAAATAAAAGACATACAATCTACAATAGAAACCAACAGACCAACTAAGTCAAAATTACTTTTCTTGCAGACTGCAGGGAAGCCAAGATTTACTAGCATTTCTTATGCAACACAAATTTTTGTAAAATGGAATATAAAGAATGCTCAGTTTCAGAATGTAGGCTGGAAGTAACTTCTTAATGAAAAAGTTGGATTTTCTTCCATTACAGCAGAGCAGGTGTATGGATATATTCCAAAGATTGCTTAAATGGCTTCCAGTACTGCATTTTTCTGTATTACACTAGAAACATCAGCATAATTAGAATTATTACTTTTTTGTGTGGCAAAGTGTATTCCATTTACTCAGGTATAACACAAACATGACATGCATCCACCTACAGAAAGATCAATGATTAAAATGAGGATCAAAGTACTCTAGATTCTTGAGAGAAACATTACGTAAAATTCGGTAACAACAGTGACAAAAATGATACTGATGGATTGTGATAATGATTCACAAAATCTTTGAGGTAACAGAAGGAAAAAAAGTATACTAAAAAGTATTCTTGACATGAATCAGAAATGGAGATGAGTATGTTAAATAACTTCTGATGATAAACTCTTTACTGTCCTTTGAATGAAATGGCCAAGCATGCAGAAAGGCAGAAAAAGAGTCACCTTTTGTTCCATTAGAAACTTAGACTGCTTGAAGTCTGAGAAAGCATAAAGATGGTGGACTGCTCAACAGAAAGGCACTGATGTTTAGTCTGATTTCCCCAGAAGATGGTAGGATGTAACCGTGCACATCAGTTATGCGTTAAGCAAGTTAGCAGTTATTTAGACAAAGCAGATTGAAGACAGGAAGAAACAGAGAGAAGAAGAAACACAAGAGATATATCTGGTTAAAAGTCAGATTTTCTATGATCTGTTAAAAAATGAATATTGCCACTGTTAAGCCTAAAGTCTGCTCTACAACTGATTCATTTTCCAGCACTAACATACAATGTCTGTAAGAAATGTGGAATGCTGCCTAAGAATTTTGTTTCCTAGCTTGTTTCTTTCCATTAACCCATCCAGCCTTAGACTGTAAGCATGCAGAACCTGTATTGAGAGCAACTTCTATTACAAGTAGCATATATGGCAGAGACATTTATTAAAGACATTTAAAGAGAAAGATGCTAAATGCTGATTTGCCTAGGAATGCTTTTCTGCTATTCTTTATTCTTTCCTGTCTTCCTGAAGCAGGGGATGTTCACAACTGTAGACTCAGAATATAAAAGAATGGCAAAGGCTTTTACTTTGGCAAGTATGAGAAAATAATGTTTTGCCTTTGCCAAAGGAGAAAGTAAAGTTCCTTTATTTCTTTCCTCTTAATACAGAGTATCTTCTTGAATAAACATCAAAATGCTAACATGGTCACTGGTAACTCATTATTTTAGCCTAC
This sequence comes from Ramphastos sulfuratus, assembly GCA_013399055.1. Classification (NCBI taxonomy): domain Eukaryota; kingdom Metazoa; phylum Chordata; class Aves; order Piciformes; family Ramphastidae; genus Ramphastos; species Ramphastos sulfuratus. The sequence continues at coordinate 21,565 of WBNM01014096.1, forward strand.
CAGTGGCACTTGGACTGAAAAAGGCAAGAGCAGTAACATTTAAGTTTCAGGTTCAAGGCTTAAGGTACTGCCCTTCACCTTCAAACATATATAATATATGAAGGTTTGTTGGGGTCAAAAATACAGGTGAAGTTATTTACTGGGGCTGGTTTGCTGACCTCAGAATAGTACCAAGCATCCCACAGAACCTGACTTTGCGTTCGGCCTCATCAGAACAAGTCTTGATTTACACAATAGTTTCTCCTTTTGGGCTTATCAGAAGAGAGGCAACAATAGATTTTAAAATACTCTTCCCACTGGCACAGCAAGGCACATTAGGAGAGATAATGTATCAAAACGGGCAAAATGTAAGTTGAAATATAAAAGAAGAAAAATTTGTTAGTATTTTTTGGTAACAGGCACAGGTTGCTAAGGAAGCATTCTAATGCACAGATCATGTATCATGAATTTACAAAAAGCTATATATTATTCATATTTATTCTATATGTATAAATTCTAGATTTACTCAATGAACACATGCAGCTCTAGAGTCTCTTGGTGTAGGATGTCAACTACTCCCTGGTTTAAGGGGGATTGCAGCATAATCATATGCTCCTTTCCTACTGGTTTTATTTTGAGTTTAGTTTAGCTGGTGTTCTGTAACTATGCTCAGCTTACACGGTACATGCTAAAATATCCACATGATAGAGTGGACTTTGAATGGAAGGTAATTACCTCAGTTCAGTGCCTCTGAATACTCCACAACAGCAGGAACATCTGTTGTCCAGGCCACTGTTAAGTGCCTCCTATCTACCCCCTCACCAACATCACAATCCCCTATAATCATTCTTATTTTCTCAAATCGGGATCAGCTGATTTCCTCTTGGTTGCTGGTAAGGAGGCACAGGGTTTGCCCCAGGGTTCAGATAAATACCACCATGTAAGTAACAGGCAGCTTCTTTCACCACAGTGCTCAGAAGTGGCTGTTATACAACCAGTGATATACACCACAGATGGGGAATGCCTGTTCTAATCTTGTCTCCAAGCTTGAAAGAGGTATAATTATTAGACACTTGTGTTACACAAACTAATTTCACAAAAAAAATATTGTTACCTGGATTCTTTCTGTTGCTGTAGGCCACAACTGTCTGCATAAGACCTTCTTGAGAACATCGGGAAGAAGGCTGACAGTTATGAGCAGAATTATACCCAGCCATGCAGGACCACTAGTCAGCATTTGCATGAACACATAATACATCCTCTGATAATTGAAAAAAGGCCTAGTAGGAAAAAAAAAATAAACAGATATTGTATACAAATGCACAAAAGAAAGACTGGCAAAGTACAAAAACTGTGACATTGATGAAGTACTGCATGTTCAACTTTCCAGTTTGTGGGAGTTCATTCATCTCAGTTTTCTCAAAAGATCTAAACATTTGCTAAGTAGAGAGAACTACCTTACATTTGTCTTCCAGGTTGCAGGAAATACCATGCTGTCTGTTTTCCCAAGCTGCCTCTCCCTTGCAAAGATGCACTAAGTTACACTCTTATTCCGTTCATGTTCTTCCACTTCTTCCTTACCTCGCCCCAGATATCTTCCACCTTTCTTACTGTCCCACCTATTACTTTCCTCCTCTTTTCTATCATGCACTTGCTTGTATGTATCCTCCAATTAGAGCTCACTCACCTTTCTTCATACCTCTCAAGCTCTTCTAAGCTTCTGATGGTTCCACATTATTCACCCTAACCCATTCACCACATTGTTATCTGCCATCGATTTCACTGCTTTCGCTTCTGCATTTCCCTATATCTCCATGGCAGTTGTCTGGTCATTAAAACATCATCGCTGTATGATAACGGCAACCACAGATCATGTACACTAAGAGCAAAGATCAACGGCTAGTTTCTAGTAACACTGCAATGTATCCAAAATGGGATAGAAGTTTTTGCAATGTAATAAAGTAATCTGAAGAAAACATTGCTGCATCCAAATAATTATGTCTCTAATACACAGCAATGCTGGCTGGCTGTAATACATTAGCAGGGAAAATGTCACTTCTGCAAACTGTTTTAAGTGCCAGTGCTGAAGAAAGGAAGATCTGATCTCACTGAAAAGAAGAGGCTACTGAATATCCAAGATGTTGCCAGGTGGGTACTCATTTGCAAAGGACACACAAATACAAAGCCTTACCCCAAATGTCACCTTAATCACCATGCAACACTTAGCCTCTGCTTTCCCTCTGGTACCTCAAAATGTTTAAGTATGTACACAAAGTAGAACAGTTCCAGCTGAAGAGGTTAGTAAAGATAACCTTGTAACTGAGCACTCTAAAGGTGAGAAACAAATTCAGGTTCCTGATGGAAATGAGGCATAGTAAGAATGGGAACCTGTTTTCTAATTATCTCCTTCCCAAAAATTTCACTTTCACGTAAGCAGAATTTTTAATTGAAAAAAATCATAACTAAGCAACCAAAAAAACCCCACGACAACCAAGTACTTCCTGTCAGCTATGTGCAAGAGTTATATTAATTCTTAAAAAGCTTCTTACCACCAGTGGAACAAACAGGTGCTCAGGTATCTACAGTAAATCTACTTTTCTAAATAAGGGAGAAAATAATGAGCTTAAACACAGGACTCACGGTTACCCACACAACTTCAACGTGAGTTCAGCTCTCTGGCTCTAGTTTAGACTGCTACAAGCTAGATTCCCCTAATATAAATCTAGCAGGTATGTGGCTAGCTTCAAGATGCATAGGTGTGATATACTCTGACATTTTGCTTCAGACAGGCAGCCTCAGCTCCTTTAACTAATCCTTGGATTGCTTTTTGACCAACATTACTGAAATAGCCTCAGTGGTCTGAGGTCTGACAGTCCTTCACAGCCTTCTCCAAGAATATTTGAGCAACCATTCAGTGAAAGGAGAGCTGAGCACTCTGATTACCATCACTGATGTACTTAAAATATGACTGCTATTGGGAGTTCTGCAATACACAAAAGCTAAATTTAATTCTGTTTGAGACAAAAAGTTAAGTAAGTAACAACTTTATAAAAACTGTTTTGGAAATAGTATTTGTGATGCGATTCATATTAGGATTCATACCAAATAATTCCTCCCCAGAGCAGAGAAAAGATAATGTAGAATACCAGTGATCCCCAGATCATGAAGTGATTTATCCATGTCCAATAGTGTGTATCTAGTGCAAGCTGCAAAAAAAAAGAAAAGCCAAATGACATTATATGGTGTTATTACTATCTAGCTACAACAGAATACTCATTAGGAGAGGAAATAAAATTACATCCTTTGAAAATGGAGGATTCTACATAGAATTAACTTAAAACCCCTCATTTTTTCAATTTTGACTATGGCTAAGGAGACATATATAGCAAAATCTGTACATAAATTAAATCCATATTTAAACTAATTTAATATGACAATGTGTGGTCATAAAGTGATATAAGAATTAGAGTATGAACTCCAATTAGAATATGAACTCCAAGAAAGGTTCAATGGATAGAATACAGCATACCTTACCTTCAATGTAACCGTGAATACAAGCACAGTAAACACCAGTGTTCCAAAGGTCCAGTTTCCAAACATCTATAAAAAAAATGGTCCAAAGCAATTATAGATAATATTGTCCAGAATAAACCTCTTAAAGCTATGCATTATTTCATATGAGGAACTGACACGTAAGCAAAACCACTGAATTCTTACATGATCCGTTCAGTGCAAAGTGATTTAGTTTCTTGCACTTGAGTGTACACACCTCAGACTTCATACACGCAGGAAGAAAATTACAAACATTTCATTCAAACTGAAGTGCACAGATATGTTTCTTAATAATATCAAGTGTGGCACAGTTAACAAGTCACTGAGATTTACAAACAAACTGAAGTATTTTCAGCAATCTTCTTGGACATCAGCTTTTCCCTGATCTCCCTTCTCTGCTGTCCTTGGCATTCCACAATTTATTATAGGATCAACAGCATTTTATACAGATGAGTAACAGTAGAAGGAAGAACATGGTACTCAAAGCCATGTAAATGTTCTACATACCTTTTAAGATAAAACAAATTGTGGTTGATTTTCTTGCATAATGAAATAAAGAACACTTCAGCTTCTCAAGTGAGCAGAAATGATCATTAATGCTGATGAAGGGAAGAACTGGTGGTGAAAATGATCTTAAAGATTGTGTAGACTGCAGCAACTATGTAACTATGAGATTAGCAAATTCTTGGATCCAGAGAAATATTTGAAAATAAGCAACAGTTAGGGCACTGCATTTTAAGAGAAAAGATTTTGTTTTATTCAGAGCATTGCACCCATGAAGGAGAAGGGTGCTCATGAAATTAATGAGTTTGTAAGAGAAAAGTTATGAGATCTCATGAACAGGAACCCTCTTCTGCAGGAAGACATGAAATTAAAGGAGAAAACCCAGTGGCCAGCCAGGACATTCCTCAAACAACAAAAAGACAAAAATAGGAACATGCAAGAGATGACAATATGGACTGGCAGCAAATGGATATCTGGGAACAAAAGAACAAAATCAAACAGGCTGAAGCTCAGCTGAAACTAAGAGTAGCGAGGGATGCTGAGGCTAACAAAAAGAGTATTTACTGGTATCCTAGTTTCAAAGCTAAAATATAAGTCTACTGATAGACTGGTAAGGCAGCGTAGCAGAAAGCGTTAAAGGAAATGCTGAAATATTGAGTACTCTGGATACTGGTCTTCATGAGCAAACCCAGCTCCTTACATTTAACAAAGTTTGGGAAGGAAAGGAGCAGCCAAATACATGGGAGTAACAGGCTACGGAGGGAGAGCAGTTGATGCAATCTATTTTTAACTTAGCAAGGCACTTGATGTTAAACCCAGACAGGACTCTTGTTTGGAAGGAAGTTGAGGGTGGTTAGACTACTACCTGAGTTGAAAGCTGTCTGAACACTGGACTGAAGAGTGGTAGTTAGTGAACTACACCAGGGACTGATACTGGGGCTGACATTGCTGAGTATCTGTCAGTGGCCTGAGCGCTGACATCAAGAACATCTAGAGCAAATTGCCAGGTGACACAAAAATAAAGAATAGCCAACATGATGAACAGTAGAGTTGCAATCTGGAGGGACCTCTATTAATTTTGAAAGTGAGATAAGACATCTTAAGAAATTAAGGAAAAGCACAAAGCTTTACACTTGCAGAGAAATAACACCATATATTGGAACTGACTGGCTGAACAGCCCTGCTCCAAAGGAAGCTGCAATGGGGTTAGTGACTCCAAGTACTTACAAGCCTAATACTGTGCTCTCTCTCTCTCTCTCTGCATATAACAAACTGCAAACTGGCATGTATTGGGAGGAAGATGGCCTCTGAAGAAATGTTATTACTCTCATCTACTCAGCTGTAGTGAGATTGAACATCAAACACCATGTCTAGTTTTAAGCCTCTCAGTTCAAGAGGGATGTGAAAAAGATTGGAAGAGATCAAGTGGCAGGTGACCAGGGTCACCTGCAATCTATAGGTCTCCTGGAAGAGTGGTTGAAGGAATAATTTTGTCTGTTGGGGGGCATGTTAAGGAATAGCCTAGTAGTTGTCTGCAAGTATCTGAAGAACAGTTACAAAGAGGAAGAAGATATCTCTTCAGCAACAAGAAAAAAATATGCTTAAGTATTGGAACATTTTTAACCACGAAAGCAGAAAAACATTGGAATGGGTTTCCCAGGAAGGTTATGGAATCTCCATTGCCAGGCACATTAAAAACTTGAAAAAAACCAAACCACAACACACCTGGATGAAGCCTACCAACTTGATTTTAATTAGCCCTGCACAAAGCAGTGAGTTGAACTGGATCACCTCCAGCTTCCCTTTCCATCTACATTACTCTGTGAGCTTGCCCAGTATGAGACGACAGGAGATCCACATGGACAAGCGATGACTCAAATGTGAAAACCTCTGAATGGAGACCATAGCCAGCCACAAGACAGAAATCCGTAGGAAGCTAGACTGAGATAGTATGGTTGACTGTGAATGGAGAATCATTTAAAACATAAACAAAAATTAATTATTCTGAGCAACCATTTCATTATTTTAAAAATATTCCATGCATGACTAAACGTACAGAATACAAGAAGTGCAGAAAGCCTTCAGCATTTTGATCTTTTACTTTCATATGTAAGATAATATTACAGAATCCTGCTTTTGCGACAATATTTTGTGTGTCTTAAAATAAAATTAGCGCAGTTGAAGCTGGACAGGAATTTGGTTCTAGAACTTCACATTACATTGTTTACTGACTTTCTTCTCGCAGGTGCACATTACAACACTGAAGTCGTATCTGGTATCTCCCAGAGAGCCTTTTCTGTCCTTTCCTGTGTACTGAACAGATGTTTCCAGTGTATTTCCAATCAAAGCAGCTAGGTTAAATATAAATTTTGAAACAACCTTCCTCTGTCCCTGTTTGTAAGGCTAGATAGAAAGCATCAGCTTCTACCAAACCCTTCACCTACCCATCTTTTTGGCTCAGAAAACAAAGCCACAGCACACAGACATCAGACTCCATAAGTCTGCTAATTTGGTATAGAGAAAGTTAAGCACAGCAATAAGGGATGGTGCAAGTTACAAACCTCCACAATTTATTTTCAGCACTGAATATCTCAAGTCTACTCCTGTCTTCGAGCTGTGAATCATTCTTCTGAAAGTCTGTCAGCATCCAGTATATTAAGAAGCTAAGCTGAACAGATTGATTTTCTTACTTTTTTACTAGTTTTGCAACATTGGCTATTAGCTTATTTAAGAGGAGACAGAAATACTAAAATTTTCTGCTTCAGCAGCCATTGTACCAAACTGGCACCTAACCTCAATCACTTTACGTCATTTATGGTATTAGTGTTACCTTCAGCCCTTTCATCCCCTTTCCAGCTTTGTACCTTTTCCCTGTTCCACAAAACCATGTTGTTGCAGTAAACTTTTCAAATCTTCAAATCCTTCACTGACATTCTCCAGATGTGATCATAATTTAAATACTTGGAAACAACCATCAGCACCAATTAGCATTCACGTATGTATGAACTCACTTATATATTTCTGACTATTCCTGACCTCTAACATTTTCAAGCCTTTACATTTAAAATTGCAACTCAGTATGTGTTTTATTCATACACACAAGCATGCATGCTGAGTAACAATTAATTTATGAAAATTAATTCTGACAGTCAGATTCAGAATGTCTCAAACAACACATTTTAACATGAAATATTAACATAGATATTTAGGTGTAGAATTAAACATTCGAAATGTGGAAATTAGGCACTAGCCTGGCTTCAGAGCTTTATCAATTAGAATTTGATTGAATGTTGGCAACAGAAGTAGATTCAAATTCCAGAAAGGAACCCAGTTAGAGTATTTGCAATACAAACCTTTTACAAAATATGTACAGTTATGAGAAGTCTAATACTCAGGACTACAAACATAAGCTGATGCAAAAATTCTGAACATGTAACAAAGAGCATAACGATACCAGGAAAAGAAGTGCTGCACTGTACAGTTAAGTCCAATGGAGTAGGCATTCTGCTCTTAGAAAAGCTCTAACAAGTGTTCTTTCATACCATAGAAGTTCATCTCCTTGACAGGTATCACAAAGACAGTATCTAATGATATTTGAATACTGCATTTCTAGCAAACATGTAGGCTACATACAAGGAACAGAGTTGTGCAGTTTATTTTTTCTTTCACTTCGACAGTTTCGTTTAAAGCCATTCAAGCACTTTATAGTGTATGCTGTAATAATTCTATAGCAGAGAGCCAGCAACAAAACACAGGCTACAGAAAAACAGAGAACAAAATAACAAAATGCAAGGAAGCAAAAAGCTTACTTATTTTTAAAGTTTCATGGGTCTTTATCACATCTCATATACTTTATACCCTACATAAAGTTCTGAGTATATTAAAGTATTTATAAAATAGCACTAAAGAACGTTTCTATCTACAGGTCTAACTGATATTTTGAAATAACTGTAGAAAGTATTTAACTGCTCTTTAACAGCTTAATTAAAGAACAGTGAAAGATGAAATGGATATCATGACAAATCCACAATAGTCTTACCATGTGAGTGCTGGTTGTCATTAGCTGAGGATAGGAAGAGAAGCAAGTAGCAAAAGGAAAAAAAAAAAAAAGCACACAAATAAAACAGACCAAAATATCAATGGGTAAAATAAATAAAATGCAAAAGTTCTAAAAGTTTGCATTCATGTGACTGCAAAGCAAATTGACAGAGATTATTTTAAGGTGCTGTATGCAAAAAATAATATATTTAAGGCTCGTAATATGTAATATTTTAAAATGATCATTTATAGCTATTCTACCAAGACTCTTGATATATTAATCAGAGACTCACTAGATGCATGTTAAGCATGAAACAGAAAGTTACTATGTAAATTCTGAAGAAATACTTGGAATTTACAGGTTTTTTTTTTTCCTCCTAATTTGTCTCTGTACCTTTGTTTACTGATACACAATTCTTACAGCATAGTTCAGACTTTGCTGTAACAGATAACTCATCTATCTCACTAACTCATAAAACAGTTATCATCTGTGCTGGAGATTTTGAAGAAAACAACTAAAACTATGTTCATAGCACAGTCAACATTAAAAAGAACAATTACCTTTGAATGACTGATCAAATCTGACACTAACCTGTCCGTTGCTGGTCACAATTGTGTTTTCAAACAGGAAATAGGCACCAAAGAAAAATACCACAGCATCAAACACTCCTAGGAATGTCCAATAAATAAATACACGCCAGCGCAGCAAAGCATTCTTGGCAACATCTCTGTGTAAAATAAGATATGCATTTGTTATCAGCATATTAAAAATAATCAGACAAATTATGTCACTCATACTGTTTTTTGAAGAAAGACAATTAAGAGAGTGCATAGAAACCCACTGCATTTCCACATGACAACTCTGTCCTTTCTGAGCATCTGCCCTCTCATTTTTTCCCCATTTAATTTTCACTTTCTAACTGCTGATTGTAATTCTAGTTATTTCAACTGTATAGAAAACTCCTGTCTTGCACCCATTTATTTTTCAATTATTTTACAGAAGATATCTGTTTTCCAGCATTAACTGTGCATGTAATGATCCACTGCAGATTTTAAATGGTAACACTAGAGGTCTCTGGAGACTTTGCTTCATTTCTCATGAGATACTTTTATATAGAATACTGTAACAAAAAATATTATGTGGAACATGGGAATAAGGATTTTGCAGTTGAGTTGAAACTGAATTGTATTTCTTGAATGTTTTCCCACAAAAATAAGGACTGGTCAACAACAGACCTGTGCATTTTCTGTCTACAGAAAAATTAAAATATTAGTTCTTGCCCACAGAATGAGTACATATCAAGAAGGCACGTATCATAAAACATATCAGAGTAAATCAGAACACAACTAAATGAAAACCTTGAATGATAAACATTTACTACCAACCAGTACTATCACCATATGTACTTTAAAGACCATCTGATGACCACATACATCTTCCCACAGATAACCAATGTACAGTGCAAGCTCACATATGGTTAACGATAACCTTGTCTATCCCAGAACTGCACTACTGCCCAAAACAGCTTAGCAGCAGATTCTGTTGGATATCAAAAATCAAATATTTCTGAACAATCAACCTCTCCTAGCTTTCAAAAAGCAAAAAGGGAATGACCACTTCTAAACTGAAGCCATTTAAAATACACAAGTTGTTTGGGTTTCAATAGTAATACCTCACATTCCTCTAATTTCATAGTTAAAAACATATCACTGTATTGATTAACCTTTGAGCACTTTGCATTATATCTCAAAAAACATTTTCACACTTACTATCTACTACTGCTTCCACTGCCTAGTTTTGTTGAAGAATCAAAACTGGGCACCGTTCCCAATTTAGACGGCCACATCCTGTTAATAGGCAGGAACTGTATTTCAAGTGGCTAAGAATCTAAACTAATTACCATTCTGGTGTACAGAAGTCAGTCAACAAAATACAGGTAACAACAGTGGACACCACACAGCACACATCCTGTAATATGACACTCCACTACTCAGCCCTCTCTTCTTTCTTCTATATATGTTTTATTCTCAAACAGTATGTTTTCGATTTTTTAAAGTACCTCTTTTCTCCGTGGCTGGAAGAAAGAGAGACTACTAAAATAAATCACATTTTGATTCGCAAAACAGTAATTTAGATTTTGCTCTCACTCGTTAATGTAGCAAATTAATGGTGTGCATTGCAGTATGTAAACAAAAATACACATACACCTACTGCAGTTTTAGAAACTGCACATGGTCATCGACCCCTGTTGCACTGTATCTGATTTTCTACTGCAACCCTGCATAGAAATCCTTAAGACCTCTGTTGTAACAGATATATTTTGTCACTGAACAGTCAGACTTTGGGGCATGATATATCCATTTTACCTGTATAGGGAAGGCTCTCTTTTGAGTGTGTCTGCACTGACATGTTGTTCCATCAGACCATACAAGAGGATAGGAAGGGAAGTGAAGCTGATATTGTACAGTGTTAGATAAGCAGTATCATATAAAGTCTGTAGATGAAAAAAATAAGTCAGTTTTAATTTAAAACTGCTGCATGACACTTGATTTTAAAATGAGTCAACTTCAGAAATAAACAAAGCTATTTCGCTGCACAATGGAGGCAAATATCCTTGAACAGTTGCTAACCAATATAAGCCAAAATTCAGCATTTCTCTTCATCTGGAAAACAAAAAGTCAACTAAAGATCAATTTAATACATGTATCAGCCCCTCCTATTATCATTTCCACTCTAAGATCAATTCCAAGCTACCTAAACTGAACAACATTAGATTCCTGGAGAGGCAGGAATTTCCCTCTGGCACACCCACCCCCTCTATCTCCTCCATATCTATAACATGGATACACACAGAGAGTACAGGGGAGGACTTCAGAGGTACTTCAGCTGTGACTGCAATGAGCTGTACAAAGAAACACCCCAACATGTCTTTGATCCTTCTTCCTTCTAAACTACTTTTCCATGTACGTTTCATCATTGTAACTGGCACTCAAATCTACCACATCATAACAACCTCCATAAAAGTTACTTCCCAAAACTGATTTTGTGATAGTGATCCTTCATGCCATAAAAATTGTTCTCTCAACCTCCTTTTTGGTTTGGAATTACACTTAGTATTTAAAAGAACAGGAGATTAAACTACAATTTTTATCAACACATGCCTTCGTATATAAATCCTAATAACGTTTGATAAAAACCTAAGAAGTTTTCAGCAGTCATTTGAAATTAAAATATCAATTTTACTCATTCTGGAGCTTTCTTTTGAGATGCTCCACAAATTCAAAGCAATAGTACTATTTTGTCCCAATTAAATCTTCCTCTTGTCCAATTTAATCCTGAAAGCTTAATCCTCTTTTTGTCTAAGTTCGATCATTCCTTCCTTTGTTTTTTGCTCCTTCCTTCAGAAGAAGTAAGAGAGATTTTTCTGCACAAAGTAGATGAGAACAAGAGGAAAAGTAAATAAACAAAAATTTAGAAAGGGGAATACTGGATCCTCCTGAATGATGACATATTTCTGATGTAGAGCAGTTCACTTTCTGTGCTTATTTCTTCTTTTCAACTAACTGAATGCTGCTATTTGTCTGAAGTTTGCAATTCATACCAGTACAGGAGGGATGACTACATCCCTTTTCCACTTTCATTCTACATTCTGTAACGAATAACAAGTTCAATGACTTATCTTTCACAATTGTCTCTGTCCATGTTACCTTAAACCTAACAGAATCCACATTTCCCACAGACAATTCACTTTCTACTGTTATTTCAAAATTTTGGGTTCCTGGCTCAGGAAATTACATAGCTTTTATGACAATTGAGAAAAACGAATCACCACTGCAAATTGTATCAAACGGAAGTGATGCTCCTCTTTTTATTATAATGTAAGTTAATCTAGACATTTTCTTAGATGAACCCATACAGTAGTAAAGAATCCATTTTTTCAACAGAAATTGCCAAAGAGGAACTGTGGCAGTGAGGAAAAAAGAAAACTAACCTGTTGTGAAAATCCACAGAAGAACTGATACAAAAACTGAGGAAAAATGAAGCAGACATTCTGAAAGACAAAGTGACACAGCTGTCAAGTGAAATACAAGCACTAATTTATATGCTGTACAATACTATAGATACATATAGCATCATTTTATACTACTAATAATACTAAACATTGAGGGAACAGTAGAAAGAGCTGCATACAATAAATGTAAACATTCTCATCTTACAGTAGTACTGTTATGAAAAAGTATTTAAATATTTTGAAAGCAAACTTAAAAGGCTACAGCTCAAAATTCAAGCACAATGAATCTTGCAGTCTAGGAGCACAGCTCTGTTAAAGCAAGATAAATAAGGTACAATCTACAGTAGGACACAAACTACAACAAGCAAGCATGGTTAGCATGCTTCCCAAAGTACTTAAAAGAGATTTATAGCTGTAGCCCCAAATTTCATCCTAACTGCATAGAGTCAAGCACTAAGACCTCGAATTCTCTTTTGAACATTGCCTTCGGTAACCTCCATTACTCACTGAAAGAATTCTGATTGGATCCCAACATTCGAACATAAAATTGTCTGAGCATTATGAAATTCCTCCACCTACACTATCCTAGAGAATTTAGAAACTAATGTAAATTAAGTTAGAAAAAGTACTTGAGAACTTATAACTACAGAGAGAACCCCAAAAGTATTGAAAGTAAGTAGAACAGTCTGTGCTGGTTTTTTTTTAAGAGAAAAAGGGAAAAAAAAACCCAAACAACCCAGATTTTACTTTTATATATATATAGATTACACAATATAACTATGTAAAAGCTATTTCACTTCACGGTCTGGAAAAAAACAATAATCCCTTTTCAGCACTGCATCTGACACTCAACAAGATCTCTTTATGGAATTATTGATTTATTTTGCACCATTGTATACAATTAGATATTACTACGCAAGTTTTTCAGATTTACATAATTAGAATAAATATTCTCCTACCTTATAAAAGAAGTATTGCACAAGTTCAGATATCCTAACATAATAAAAATGCCCATGAACAAGCAACATTTTTTTCAAATGTTTAAATTTAGGTATTGCATAGTCACTGTTTCTTGCTGCTTGACGACCTTCTTTGCCAATAATTCCTATTAAAAAAAGGGGTGACAAAGCTGTTTAATAACTGCAGAACTATTTCAAAGACAATTATCTGAAAAAAATCATAGAATGGTAAGGTTGGAAAGGACCTCCAGGATCATCTAGTCCCAACCCCCTGCCATATGCAGGGACACCTCCCACTAGTACAGGGCACTCAAGGCCTCATCCAACCTGGTCTTGAACACCTCCAGGGAAGGAGCAGCCACAACCCTCCTGGGCAACCTGTTCCAGTGCCTCACCACTCTCACTGTAAAGAGGTTCCTCCTAATATCCAGCCTAAATCGCCCCTCTGCCAGTTTAAACACATTGCCCCTTGTCCAGTCTTTGCAAGACCTTGTAAATAATCCCTTCCCAGCCTTACTATTACTATGTAGTAATAGTATAAGAGAACTAAGAAGAGAGCACCACTGTATCTCTTAAAATTCCTGGGGTAAATTCACTAGATGTGGTCTACAACACATATAACCTGGTTCTCTGAGGCTGCCAGTTTCTAAGGAAATATTGTCATTTCACTTAAACTAACATTATAAAAAGCACACTTACCTATCCCAACATGTGCTTCAAGTATCATACTGACATCATTTGCTCCATCACCAATTGCTAATGTGATAGGATGTTCTTTTGATAATTTAATCAATTTTACGACCTGGAAAAAGATAATGTTAAAAACTCTTCTCTGTTTGCTTATTTTGCATTAATACACAATTAATTAAAAACTACCAACCACAATCATGTAAGTCTGTGAAAGGACACAAATCCATTAACTAATGCAACTACTATACACAATGATCAAAGTAGTTTCTTCACATTGTTCCAAATACAAAACAACATTTTTTCAAATACTTCTAAATTACTTTGAGAGAGATGGGACAGGAGGAAGGAAAAGCAGAAGAAAGGAAGATGTTGAGATTGCTTAATGCTGTGTAAGTGCATTAGCAAGTTAAAATGGTTCAGATAGAGCATACAATTTCAAAGAGATACTGAAACTAAAGCCCGAAAGATTCTGCTTTCTTAACTTCATTTTCTTACTATTTAAGAAGAAGATAATAGGACTCTCTATATATCTAAATACGACTGACATAGAAACTGTCCAACAATTAAGACTTCAAATATGTTATAAATGACCACTCCATAAATTTGTAGTTGCGGCTGACACAGTACTAAACTTCTACAAACTTCTGAACAGTTAAGTGTTAGCTAAATACATTCATTTGTTAAAATGATTAATTTACATGCATGGTAGTTTAAAACTAATACTAAAGCCTAGTTCATAGAATCATAAGGTTGGAA
>WBNM01014099.1:1567-13034 GCA_013399055.1 Ramphastos sulfuratus
CAACGTGGCCTCGGGGGTCTCCCTTTGCAGTGGCAACGTGGCCTCGGGGGTCTCCCTTTGCGGTGACAACGTGGCCTAGGGGGTCTCCCTTTGCGGTGACAACGTGGCCTCGGGGGTCTCCCTTTGCAGTGGCAACGTGGCCTCGGGGGTCTCCCTTTGCGGTGACAACGTGGCCTAGGGGGTCTCCCTTTGCGGTGACAACGTGGCCTCGGGGGTCTCCCTTTGCAGTGGCAACGTGGCCTCGGGGGTCTCCCTTTGCGGTGACAACGTGGCCTAGGGGGTCTCCCTTTGCGGTGACAACGTGGCCTCGGGGGTCTCCCTTTGCAGTGGCAACGTGGCCTCGGGGGTCTCCCTTTGCGGTGGCAACGTGGCCTCAGGGGTCTGATTTTGCAGTGGCTACATGCACATTCTAGTAAGGATATCCTTACTAAACTGAAAGCCAGGAATCCCCAACAGCAGGTTTTCTCTGAAGCCTAAACCAAATGACCTCCATTTTGGGAGGTCATCTCACTTACCTCAGCTCCCATGAAGACAGCTGTTTCTGAACTATTCCCCTGGAACCCTCTTTGCAGACAAAAAAAAAAACAATGCTCACTTTCTGAGTAGAGTTCATAAGACCTGGCTTAGGTTGCTGGGTTGGGACATCAATCACAAATGTCTCTTTCACTCCACTGACTATGGAAAATACTCTAGAGAAGTTGGTAATTCAGTTATTTGGTCAAATGAGCCTGGTGACTGTGTTGCAGCTGTCTGTCTCAAATGGTGAAACTTACAGGAGGGTTCACTACTTTATGAACTGTTGTAAGCTGTTATGAAACCTCAGCAATACTGAAGAATAGTAAAGGTATATTAATGAACATGGGACAGTGCCTGTGAAGTTTACTGGCAATACTATTAGGAAGGACCCTTTTTAGCAATGTTCCAGAGCCTGCTTAAAAGCTGGTAGAGGTTTCTAGTCATAGAAAGTAGCTGTTCTGCCCCTTGTATCATGAGACACTGGCACAGGTTGCCCAGGGAGGTTGTGGCTGCTCCCTCCCTGGAGGTGTTCAAGGCCAGGTTGGACGAGGCCTTGAGTGACCTGTACTAGTGGGAGGTGTCCCTGCCTATGGCAGGGGGTTGGAACTAGATGATCCTTGAGGTCCCTTCCAACATTACCGTTCCATGATTCTTCAGATAAAAAGGGGCTCAAGATCCTGATTGGTATCTTGAGTGAGAGCACTCCAGCCTTTTCCCAAGCAGGTAATCAGCTTCCCCTTCAACATTTCAGTAAGTCACTGTTTTGCAGTCCTTAATATTTTTTGTTTTGAAATGCCATTTAAGAAATTATTTTTTTCATTGGTCAAGTTGTTTCTCTCTAAGAAATAGAATCGTAGAATCAGTCAGGGTTGGAAGGGACCACAAGGAGCAGCCAGTTCCAACCCCTCTGCCATGGGCAGGGACACCCTACCCTGGATCAGGCTGCCCACAGCCTCNTGCACTTGGTCTTGTTGAACCTCATGAGATTGGCTTGTGCCCATCTCTCCAGCCTGTCCCGGTCCCTCTGGATGCCATCCCTGCCCTCCAGCCTGTCTGCTGCACCACACAGCTTGTTGTTGTCAGCAAACTTGCTGAGGCTGCACTCAATGCCTCTGTCCATGGCATCAACAAAGATGTTTAACAAGACTGGCGCCATGACTGATCCCTGAGGGACTCTGCTTGTCACTGCCTCCACTGGGACATGGACCCACTGACAGCCACTCTTTGGGTGCAGCCATCAAGCAGTTCTTTATCTATCTGGTGCTTCACTCATCACACGCATGTCTCACCATCTTGGAGACCAGGATGTGGTGTGGGCCAGTGTCAAAGGCTTTGCTCAGGTCCAGGTAAATGCCATCAGTTGCTCATCTCTCATCTATTCATGTTGTGACCTGTTCATAGAAGGCCACCAGGCCTGTCAGGCAGGATTAACCCTTGGTGAAGCCATGCTGATTGTACCCTATCGTTTCTTCACTATTCTCCTGTCTCAGCAGTGCCTCCAGGAGTATCTGCTCCATGATCTTACCAGGCACAGAGGTGGGACTGACTGGCCTGGAGTTACCCACCTCCTCTTTCCTACCCTTTTTGAAAATGGGAGTTATGTTTTCCCCTTTTCCAGTCAGTAGGGACTTCACCAGACTGCCAGGACTTTTGGAATATAATAGGGATTTAGCAACCTCATCCACCACTTCTCTCAGTACCCGTGGGTGTATCTCTGTACATCATTTTTGGTGAACATAGAAATTCAGGCACAAATTATGGACTTAAATATCTGTAATGATAATTGCATTAAATTACATGCAAGGGCAAATCCACGTGCAGAATCCATCCCCATATGCAAGGGAGGTGGTAGGGAGTGATGGAATGAGAGCAGATCTTGTTATCCCCTCCTGACTCACCAAAGGGCTGCAGCATTACTCCCTGGCCATTGCTTTCACGTGCTGTAGAGCCTTGCCCTTGCCTTCCACACAGCATTGCATCTGTCAGCAATGCTCTGATGCTTACTGCCTTTCCTACACAGCTAAGCAGAAAAGGATGAAGCCCAGAAATCCTTACATAAAACATCAGCACTGGCTCTGTTGCCAGGATACTTCTACAGCAAAAGAGGCAAAGGCAGGGTTTGGTCTCTGATGTGTATTGTAAAAATCACTAGAAAGATATATATATATATTTTTGTTATTTAGAAGGTGCCATATAACAGAGGAACAATCTCCAGGCCAATATGTTTCAGCTGGAACTGGATCAAGAGGCAGCATTTACCTGCTTTTCCCCTTTCTATCCTACACCTAGAATTTGCTTTTCCCAGGCACATTCTATGTGAATGATAACTAGGAATCACCCAAGAAACAGACACTGGCATGTGCTGTGTTACAAAATGAAACCCATGAGCATCAGTGGAAGATAGCACACACCCCTCCCCTTCCCCCCACTCTCCCCTCCAACCCCCCACAAAGTGATTCCTGTAGGTGGGGCCAGCAGAACAAGCAGTGCCTGTGTTGGCTCTCATGGTTTCATAAGTAGGGTTTTGTTGTTCAGTTACACTGATTGAGGACTTCAGGGATTGTAGCAAAGCAGCTCTGTACATACATGCTGTGTTGCTTTTGTTAGGCACTGCAGCTCCCACGGACCCTGGACTGCAGTTGTTTTCTCTGTCATCTGACAGAGACTTAGCTACCTCTGAAATGTCTGTGCATTCATCCTTTGTGTCTTAGAACAATCAGGGAAAAACCAGAGTATGTTAAATATATGGGTCTTTTTTAAGCTCTTGGTGGAGGGAGCAATCTAATTTTTGTGAAGAAGCAGTGGAGGTAGGGTATTTGTTATTTCCTGTGCTTTTAGCAAGCATACTTTATTTTAAATGCTTCACTTGTAATGAGATTCTTGGGACATCCAAAACATTGATAGATATTTTTATAGATACTCAGTAACTTTATGGCTTACTAACTGCCGAAGGTCTGGCAACTCAGAGTGGCTGCTGATCTAGGGGAGGCTCCCAGGTGAACTTCTTGTGGCCCTCCAGGTTCTGAAGCGGGGCTACAAAAAAGCTGGGGAGGAATTTTTAGGCTCTCAGGGAGTGACAGGACTAGGGGGAATGGAGCAAAGCTGGAGGTGGGGAGATTCAGCCTGAGCGTGAGGAGGAAGTTCTTCAGCAGGAGAGTGGTGAGAGCCTGGAATGGGTTGCCCAGGGAGGTGGTTGAGGCCCCATCCCTGGAGGTGTTTAAGGCCAGGCTGGATGAGGCTGTGGGCAGCCTGATCTAGGGTAGGGTGTCCCTGCCCATGGTGGGGGGGTCGGAACTGGCTGATCCTTGTGGTCCCTTCCAACCCTGACTGATTCTGTGATTCTATAATGCAGAGACTAAATGTTTAAACACTGTAACTTTTGTTGCACTAATAGTTGGATGATTCTTGTGGTCCCTTCCAACCCTGACTGATTCTATGATTCTATTTCTCAGAGAGAAACAACTTGACCAATGAAAAAGTAATTTCTTAAATGGCATTTCAGAACAAAAAATATTAAGGACTGCAAAATGGTGACTTGCTGAAAAGCTGAAGGGGAAGCTGATTACCTGCCTGGGAAAAGGCTGGAGTGCTGATTCTGTGATTCTATGAAACAGTAATAGCATAAAAAGCTGCAATATTTTCCTTAAAAACTGATAAAAACCACTCCATAAATTACTATTTAGTATTTCCTGTAACTGATTCTTTGCTGATATTGCTTGGGTCATCAGAGTTGGTTCTTCTGGAAAAAAAATTTAAAAAAAAAAAAGTGTTAAACTTTAGTGCATGCATAATCTGCATCATTGAAATACAGGAATAAAGTGACAGGGCCCTCCTACATGTTTAGATGGCAAATGTCAAGAGTCAGCCTGTAAATAATAGAAACAATTTAAAGTGCAGGCAACAGGGTTGATAAAGATGCAAATTCTGGGACTATCACAGCATAACTACTAGTTGTTGGTTTTAAATGGGCACCATGTTGCCTAAGAGGCTATAGAGAAGGAATGTCATATCAACTAGTAGTATTTTAACTGCTGGAGTACTACAGAGATGAACTTACAGCTCTTAATGATAAGTAGGTATTTATCATTAAGTTCTTGTATTAAGTTCTTTCCAGTGAGGATGGTGAGACACTGGCACAGGTTGCCCAGGAAGGTTGTGGCTGCTCCCTCCCTGGAGGTGTTCAAGGCCAAGTTGGATGAGGCCTTGAGTGACCTGTGCTAGTGGGAGGTGTCCCTGCCTGTAGCAGGGGGTTGGAACTAGATGATCCTTGATCTAGATGATCTTCCAACTTTACCACTCTATGATTCTATCACAAGGTCACAGTATGTTAGCAGTTGTAAGGGACCTCAAACGATGTCAAGGTCTGGAGGACAGATTAACAATTAACAAATTAACAGTGATTAACAATTAACAATTCTTGCTCCTCTGTCCAGAAGACCAAGATTTGTTCTTATAGATTTCCATGTTGTGAAATTAAGGTGCAAGCAAGACCATCTGTACCGGGTTAGGGCAGATCCCTCCCCCGCTAGAACAAACTCACTGCAGCATGGATTTTTTTGTAAAGTCAGGAAAAAAGTGAAATTGTATTTCTTATAGTTTAAACTAAATATAACAGTATAAGGAGAATAAACTACTACAGGAATGTAATAACCTTAAGGAAGATGGGGAAGGGGTCAAGTGGTAGCGAAGCAGCAAAAGCAGAGCAGTCAAAACAGTGGCAGGGGAAGATAGCAGCAGGCACAGCAGAAGCAGTAAGGGGCAGGTACAAGCTGTGCTGCCAGACATAAAGCTCTTGATGCTCCAATGAAATGATATTAACTTATCCATTGTTGCCATTATATGGCCTATCCCTAGAATGTTCACCTCTCCACTCAGAGCTTCCACTTCTAAGTTTCTCTGTTCTGATTTTTTTTTTTTATGTCTGAAGTAGAAATCTAGCTCAAAGGGCCACACCACATATCACCACACAACTGTTTAGTAAAGGATAAAGTTGAACAAAACAGGGAGAGAGGGGGAAGAGGGGAGAGAGAGAGAAGGAACAACAGAGAAAAAGAGAAGAGCAGGGAAGGAAAAGAGCAGAGATTATATTACCATCAGCCAAAGATTGGGGGAGAGAGAGAGAAGTGTGCCTGGCCCAGGGATGTTCTTCTATGGAGTTCATCAGAAGTTCTTCTGGAGTTGTTCTGCAGGAGTTGTCCCTCGAATTCTTCTGGTGGAGGTGCTCTGGTGGAGGTGCTGGTCTCAGCAGACATTGCTCATGTATTTTTATACAGTTTTTTAGATGGGTGTCCAGGTGCAGCTCCCCAGGCCACCTTTCTGTGTATTCTCATGTATTTGCAGGGGTCCAGCTGCGGCACCGGCGAGGGTCTCAGCCCCCTCCCTGTGGCACTTACCTGTCCATACGCCAAATACACAGAAGCCTTTTCTCTTAGGGGTAGCTGATGTAAGGCAGCCACATCCTGGGCATTCAAGCCAGGCTGAAGTCTGGGAAGACCACAAAGGCACTGTGCATCCCTGAGCTTTTGGCCAGGAACCTGGGCTGAGCCTGGGAAGTCCACAAAGGTGCTGCATCTCTGTTGATTTGCATCCCAGAGCTTTTGGCCAGGAACCTGGGCTGAGTCCAGCAAGGTAGCTATGAGGGTTTGGGAGTTCCCTGCCCCCCCACACTTTGTAAAATGACCCAGACTAGAAGTCATCCAGCTGGAAGTTAAGAGATGAAGCTCTATTTACAGCTTAGCACAATGTACAAGCAGAGATATACACTATATACAGGAGTATTTACAGAAGTCTCTAGGTCTGTGGTAATGGGTTGGATTTGATGATCTTTGAGGTCTCTTCCAACCTTGCTGACACTGTGATACTGTGAAATATACAAGTTAAAGGTAATACAGAAACACAATCCTCCTCCCAGAAATCGGAGACCCCAGGAGGGGCTCCCAACCACCCTTCCACCTTCTCCCCACCCCTATACCTTACCCCAAGGTTTGCCTTACACACCAGGTGAGTTTGGAGGATCGGCCAAGGGGATTAGAAGGAAAGTGGTTAGTGAGGTTACTCAGCAGAGAGGAGAAGCCAGAAGCTACACCGCCTGAGACGCTGTGCCTGAGAGACACTGACTTATCTTTGTTTTGAGTACTTTTTCTTAAACATCTCAGCAAGCCTATGAGTGAAGTAGACATAACCATTCTTTTCCTTTCACAGCCTGTAATATAATTTTCTCTGTTAAAATATTCCAATTAGCCTCAAACCAGCACAGTAGCAAAGGCAATCTTTGTTGATGTGAACAAGGGTGAGACAATTTAGATTCTCACAAACTATCACTGAGCCCAGAGATGGATCACCTAGGCCAGGTCACGCAGGAGCACATCCAGGTGGATTTGGAATGTCTCCAGAGGAGGAGATTCCACAACCTCTCAGAGCAGCCTGTTCCAGGGTGCATCATCCTCACAGGGACAAAGTTTCTCCTTATGTTCACATGGAACGTCCTCTTGCACCTATTGTCCCTTGTCTTATCACTAAGACTTCCAAGACTAAAGCCTGACTCTGTCCTCCTGACACTGCCCTGCACATCTCTATAAAGCCACCCCTCAGGCTCCTCTTCTCCAAGCTGAAGCCACCCAGCTCCCTTAGCCTTTCCTCAGGAGGGAGACATTCCACTCCCTTCAGCATCCTTGCAGCTCAGCTGATAGGAGTTTCAGTGACAAAAATACTTCTGGTCTCATATTATAGTAAAATGTTAGGATATTTTTTATCTCATGTATCATCTGAAGATGAAGTATTTGTGCTCACAGTGTTCTTGTAGTATTTCAAGCTTTATTTGTACGCTAAGACACTGCAAGTTTTTAAATGAAACTGGTTCTTATCAAATCAGACATGGTCATTAGCAGAAAGGATACCACTAAGGTGAATTTCTACCTTCCCTGGAGTATATGAATGGTAGATTCATATAGTAGAAGATATGATGACACTGTAGGACTGTATTCAAGATAAGTGTGACTAGGATCTCTGCTGTGTAAAATATAATGATATTAAATGGTATTAGGCAATTCTTCCTTAATGGCTTGGGTTTCAGTCATCATGATGCCTTTTTTTTCCATTATCAAAGTAAGCTATTAAAAGATAATGATCTGCTAATTAATAATTCATTAGATTGGCTTTAAAATAATTATATTTTTAAGTTGTTAAATAAGTATCTTGTTCCTTTTTCCCAGCTATGTTTTGATAGCAATCTCAGACTTGGACAAGCTCTGAATATTTCTTCTAATCCTCAAGGCTTAATTTTCACATTTATTTTATTTCTGCCATCATGATGGTTAGGATTTCTTAATGTAGTTATTGAAAATCAGTAATCTGACCTCTTCAGACCTGTTGAAAATAAGCTCTGGAGGAAGAGCAGGTATTGCCAATATCATCATAAACTTGCAAGGCACAGCAATGTCACTGTATCAGTGCTCTGTTAACCCAACTGAGTGATGATTACCCATTGTGTGATGCACCTGAGCTCCAAATCTCTTCTGATGAGTTCATATGTACCATGTAGCCTTATCTCTTCTCTTCAGTTCCATCAGTAAAATATTCTTCCTGTACTAGAAATGTGGTCAAGACTGCAGGTAGCCTCTGGAACAGAGCCCTCCAATGTGTCGGTGGTGCTGAGGACGGATAAGAACTTCCTTTTGCTTTGTAGGGATAAGAAAAAACAAAGTGATGAATTTATCAGCAATTACATTTTCTTATTCTGAGGGGAAGTGTAGACACTATTTCATCTCTGCTTTGCAATAAACAAAGCAACCCTGAGAAAAAGGACCCGGGGGTCTGGGGTGATGAAAAGCTCAACATGAGCCTGCAGTGTGCACATACAGCCCAGACAGCAACTGAGTGCTGGGCTGCAGCAAGAACAGTGTGGCCAGCNGTGTGGCAGAGGCAGAGCAGTGAGGCAGAAGCAGCACAACTGTTTGCAACTTATCTCCATTTATATTATTTGCTGCAGTGCAATGGCTCCTTTGGGCACAGAGATTCACCAATCACAATGGCATTTGCAAAACTGAATGCATTAGGTGAAACCAGGCCTTGATTACCCTTATATGGGCAAGACACTAACAAGTACTTAAACACCTGTGGGTACCTGTTTATCACTTTGGGAGGAGACATAATGGTCCAAGCCTTTCTTTTCCTTCTGCCCTTGCTTCCCCCATCAGCAGAAGCAGAGGCTGAGCCAGGACATATTTTAGGCCCATTAGCCTTCCAGGACACACCCTTAGAAGAAAGTTTTATTGTCATCTCTAATGTCCCTGACTGTATCACATTTTCTAAACTGACTATTGTAGCATTCTGTTAAATGACCATATTTTTTTTTCTCTGTTATTCCCTAACAATTTAAACTAGTTTTCTCCTTTTGTGCAATTCTATCTCAAGTAGTAAACCACTGGAAGTTAAACATAGTTATCTCTGATTATGCTTACTGGTTTTCTTTTTAGTCAGAACAATTTGTGCTTGCATTCCTAGTGTTAACTAATCCCTCCCAGTCCTCCTGAATTTTTTTTTTTCCCCTTGCCATTAACTTAGTAATTCTGTGATTTTTATTAAAATCTGTTTCTTTTAAAACAGTTTTCTTGGTAGCTCTTTGTTGCTCTTCTTTCTTGCTAACATCTAAACATCACAAATGAAATCATTTCGCCCAAGTTGTCTTCCACCTCCTACATGCTTCACACAAGTATCTGCATAGGGCTGTGCTCTTTAATTTCAAGAGATTGTCATCTTCTTGAACTACATTGTTGACTTCTAAAAAGTTTTCTCTTTTTTTTTTTTTTAATTGAAGTCCACAGACTTTAATATATTCCATATAATGCTATTCAGGGTAATTGTATGTACTTCTTTAATGATACAAATCACTCTTCATTCCTCATATATCATAGAATCATAGAATGGTAAGGTTGGAACGGACCTCNCTATCTTTGTGCTTTTTTTCTTATCTTTGTACTCAGTGGATATTTGAAAAAGTAGCATTTAGTTCTACCGCACTTCCTCAGCTAAAAGAGTGTGGACTGGACTGGAGGAACTAAGAGTAGTAGAGATAGTGTTGGATACTCTATCTTAATTTCTTACTTCATGGAAAGTAAAATCAATATAAGGCACTGAAAAAGGCATAGGAAAAGAAGAGTCCTTTCTGAAAATGTTCTTGGTCACAATGTGACACTGTCATGGTGGATATAGGAAGCATTTGTCATTGACTGTGGGAAGCTAAGCCTCCTACAGATGATACTGAAGATGAAATCACAGCCACTTTCTATACAGTGAATATATCACTATGTGTTGATGTATGCCACATTAATTACTTTGATGTACCTATAAGTAATTAGTATATATACTTTTTTAATTCAGAAGGATGTCTCATGTGTAACAAAACAGCAGGGTAGTTGTTTTATGAGTGTAAAGTTTGAAAATGTAAGACACAAGACAATAGCACTACTGGATATGAATCTGCCTTCTGCTCAGTGCTGTCTGCTGGTCTGGAAGGACTCCTGGGACAGGATGAGACAGAAGTCTTTGGCTTGTTCTTAGCTCTTTATTAGTTTCATGTTTCAGTTTGGGTTTATTGCTTTATTTTCTTTTATTGTGTTCCAGATTAAATGCATCATCAGAGGGACCCTTGTGTAAACCCAACAGATTTTTTTTCCTCTTTATTTCAAGACATGCAGTTCGTAGAGTATGCCTTGGAGGCTTGCATCTGACAAATTCTCCACCATTAACTTGGATATCCAACCCCTGTAATTTTTCTTCTTTTCTAGAATCAAGTGAACATGAAGAGAAGAGTACAGGTGTTTCAGGTGAGGGAACTTCCACCCAACCTTGTCCTGCACCAGGATATTCTCAGCCTGAAGAAGCAAAAGAAGATATGGATGTAACAAAGCAGACTAAACCTGAAGAGAATGATGACTTGGGCCCACTACCTGATAACTGGGAAATGGCTTATACAGAAAAGGGGGAAGTTTACTTTATTGAGTGAGTCTTATTTCTTCTCTTTCTTAATAGCTGTGTTGTTGTGTCTGAGTGGGGAGTTGGCTTGTATGGTAAGGTGGAGCATCACACTCCTCCTCATTAACACTTCTGAGAGCTGGTGGGGTGACAGCCCCACCACTACTTGACATTGAAGCATATTATTTTTTTAAGATAGGTAACCAGACTGCTTAGCACTTTGGTGGCAAGAATTAAAGCTGCTGCTTCTTCTCTTGAAAGCAAGGCTTTTAGTGCTTATGGAAAAGTAGCACAGTCATTGGGTTCTTCATAGAATCATAGAATGGTAAGGTTGGAAGGGACCTCAAAGAGCATCTAGTTCCAACCCCCTCCCATAGGCAGGGACACCTCCCACTAGAACAGGTCACTCAAGGCCTCCTCCAACCTGGCCTCGAACACCTCCAGGGAGGGAGCAGCCACAACCTCCCTGGGCAACCTTCTTCAGCTGTTCTGTGGACAGAGGTGGAGCAGGTTGAGCTTTTTGCCAATTTGAAGGGGGGAAAAAAAGAAAGTGGGCTAAAAAACAGTTAGTCAACAGTAGAGGGAGGCCATGCTATATTTAGAAATAATAAAATAAATGAGTGAACAGTACAGAGAATTAATTGTGTATAGAAACATTTTCCTGTTGGTAGGCTATACATACCTGTTGCTATGGTTGCTAAGTAGCCAGCCTATGGAACAAATTAATATGAAAGTTCTTTCTTTTTTAAGTGCTGTCATTAATACACATTACCAAAAGAAGAACACAGCAAATGAGTGCAAATAACATCACATTCCACAGGAGGAAAAAAAAAACAAAAACAAGCAACAAACCCAAAATACACAGAGAAAAGAAATATTAACAACATCAGCAGCAGAATACTACTACAGAGGTAGCAGTAACATTTATATATTTCTGTTTACTTCAAGGAAATGCCTCACAGTATTTCATAGAATCATA
>WBNM01014101.1:0-28481 GCA_013399055.1 Ramphastos sulfuratus
CCTTAAACCAGCACAGCATCCCACACCCCAAAACAAATGAAAACTCCCAACCTTAAATCTCTAAAGAGTAAATCCTGGATCCCTTGAAGACGTTAGTCAGAATGTCAGGAATCTATATGTAATTTGTATACCTTTCACCTCTCAGTTACTTCTGTTAGCCTTTACTCCTGTATTGGTCCAAAACTGGGATAAATCAAGTTGTCTATTCTGTGCCAGCTTGACAAGCAGAACCTTAGAGTGACAGCAGAACAGAGGCTGAAATAAGTTCCTATTTCAAGGAATTTGAAAAGCAAGTTAGCATTTGACCAGTTACCTTTAAAGGGGGCAGTTTAGAATGAGCTTTGCAATCAGTATTTGTCCTTGCTGTGGTACAGAGAAATATCACCAAGAAATATGCCATTGGCTAAGTTCTCCAACAACTTAAATCAGCAGATGTCCTAACAGGAAGCCTACAACCATGAAGATACAAAATACCTCATAGGGAAAGCAAACTTAGAAAGTAGTAACTTTTACTGCATTGTTGGGCAGTTAGACTGGCATTCTCTTGTGCTTAAGTCCATGTAAAATAATGCATTGAAATGCTAGGCTGAATAGTATGATTAAAAGATAGTGACGCAGAATGGCACAAGTAGAACTTGCAAGTAGGGTGTGTTACAGTGTAACACATGACTGTTTTATCCTTGGTAATTCCAAATCTCAGTATTTTGCAGTTTTGGTGTTTGTCATGACTTCTATTTAGAAGAGTGATACTTCCCCTTTACTTAAGTCTACAGTATCAGTAACATAAATATATTTCTCCTGTATGTTAATGAGATGGAATTTTATAGTATTAAATATAAATGAGTATTGAGATGAGTTTTACAGAGTTTCTCCCAGTTTGTCTAGGTTTTCTCATTTAAAAGGAAAACATGAAAAAGCCACATAACAACAAACCCTCACACAGTATTTGCCCAGAGCCTATCATTCACCCGTTGAATACTTTTAAGAAGATTTACTAAGACCATTTTGAATTAATACTGCATACTACTAGTCAGTTAGAATTTGGTTGCTGAATGAAGTACAGTCTTTCCCCTTCCCTCCCCGCCCCCATATATGCCTTAAAATGGTGAATGAGATAAATTCCAGATAGGACAGTAAATTCTGAGACGTATAAAAAGAAGGATTTCAGCAGAAGGTGTTTTTTCATTTGTATGATTTGAATCCTGTTTACAGTGCCTTTCTACTACACATGACTTGTACTTGGAAAATATTTCACATTCCACTGCTTTCTGCCCTCAGGTTTTTGTTAGGGTTTGTTTCTTGTTTGGTTTGTTTTTGTGATTTTTTTTTGGTTGTGATTTTGTTGGGGTTTTGTGTGTGGTGTTTTTTGTTTGTTTTCACTAGTTTATGCTAAAGCTTGATTCAGTATCTTCTGGTAGTATGCTGTTAAAAAGGATGGATGAGATTGAAGTCTATAGCAAAAACTGTTGGAAAAGGTTAAGGATTTGTAAAAGCAGGGTGAAATATAATGCAGAAATATTTATTGCTGATAACCTTAGTTCATTACAGACTAGAAACTATGAAAAATAGCATTAAACCCTGCAATGATAAGCAGTTAAGTGCTGAAGATTCTGTATAGTATAATAATTAGTCTTTCATCTTAAGAGGTGTTTTAGCTTATTTCAAGTGTTTTTGCAATGCTTCACTTCATGTCTTTTGCTATAGGCTTGAGCCAAAGTCAATGAGAAGATATTTCACCCTTACATTAATCAGCTTTGGATCCAATACTGTGACTCATGAAGCTCTGTAGAGTTCTTATTACTGCACTTGACTGATAATGCAATGGTTGTTCAAGTAGTCAGGAATTTAAACAGATTTTGAATAATTAAACTCCTCTCAATTTCCACACAATAGAAAACAAATTTGGGTTTTAAAAATGTTTTTCTTTTCTTAATAAAGATGTTCTTTGATTACTATTGCAGATAATGCAAATGTAGTATCAGGCAACACTTGAACTTCAGTACCTATCTTTATTATTTTAACGTGGATTAAATCCTTTGCTTACTTGCTGATTCTCATTTTTTGTTTGTAGCCTTTTTAGTAGCTTAGAGTAAACTAGAGTAGAGTTTAGAGTAGTTTTATTGAGTAAAATAAAAAAGCAGGGGAAGGAGAAACAGAAAATTTGCAAATACTTGAATGTAAAAGGCTTTTCTTCAGACTAATACTGCCATATTCTGGAAAAGCTACATTTTGTGAATGGATTCTTCAACACTTTCATAGCGCTTGGTTCCTGTGCCTTAGCGCTCTGAAATCCCACATATTCACAAGAAAGAAAGAAATTATTTTATTGAACGAATGTCACTCGCTGTCAGATCAAGCTTCAAGACAGTAATAACCTGAGTTTATATGCAAAGAGCATATGAGTGAAATCCAGGCTATAGCAACATTCCTACTAACTTCAACAAGAAATTTTCATTCTTCTACAGAAAGACTTATTACTTCCTGGGATAGTTGTTTTGTTTGTTCATATGTTCTTTTACTATCAGTGATAAATGCTGGCGAGAGAAAATGTGCCACCAGTCTCCCATGTGTGTGGTTGTGTGTGGTTGTGTGTGGTTGTGTGTGGTTGTGTGTGGTTGTGTGTGGTTGTGTGTGGTTGTGTGTGGTTGTGTGTGGTTGTGTGTGGTTGTGTGTGGTTGTGTGTGGTTGTGTGTGGTTGTGTGTGGTTGTGTGTGGTTTGACTTCTCTTTGCACTTATTAGTGTTAAGTAGATAGTCTAGTAAATGATATTTCAGGCTTATATTCTTAGGTCAATCCTTTTAGTGTTTCAAGCTCACATTAGCTGTGATGAGACACTGTTACCATCTTGTTCTTCAGTAGCCAGTGCGAAATACGTTACTGAATGCAGTAATGTTCATAATGGATATATTGAGTCACCGACCATCGCTGCAGCAGGCACATTAGGTGGGCCTGAAGAAGATGGAACATGGAAACTCCTCTACTTTTTTTACTTCTATTGGAGACCGGACATGAGCTGCCTTCATGTGGTGCTTTTTCTGTGCCCTAACTCATGCATAAATTCAGTGTTTACATTTCTTAATCTATCCTATTCACGTTCAGTACAAATTATACTGGAAGTACCATTTTTGGAATCACAGAATGGTAGGGGTTTGGAAGGGACCTCTGAAGATCATCTAGTCCAAATCCCCTGCTAGATCGGGACCACCTAGAGTAAATCACCCAGTAAAGTGCTCAGTCTCCTCTAGAGATGGAGCCTCCTCAGCCTATCTGGACACCCTGTTCCAGTGCTCTGCAAAAGGTTTATGCTTTGTAAGCTTTTTAACGCTGAGATCTTCTGTGTAGTTGTATCTACTGTAGTAGGAACCCACAGAGCTTGAGGAAAACAGAAATTCCCCCACGTATGATGCAATCCAACAACCGCAGTGTGATTCTATCCATTATGTGTAATATATGCCAGCTCATACACCTGCTGCACACCCTGCATGTATTTACAGTTCTGGCTGTTCCCCTTCTAAGCCACTATATAATAATCACACAAACATATTCTTTGGTGCTTTGAAGAATAAAGTAAATGCAGCTTGAATGAAAAAGTGGTATTTCAACCTTACTTGAGACTCTTTCCTATTTAGTGTAATGGTTTAATGTGACCAGTTATTCTGATATAAGCAGAGGTAGTGTTTTGGCCAAGTAGATACTAGGACAGTATTGATCACAAAGTCATTTCTAAACTGTACCATACCAACTGCGTAGAAGAACAAGATTTCTTGTTCTGAATGTTGTATTAATTTGGGGGTGAACATTGACCTGTATTTCTTTGTTTGATGTAGAAAAGGAACCTGTTGTTCCAAAAGTTTGCTTTGTTTTACTAGGAGGAGAGCTCGGCAAGAAAGATGCTGAAGTTTCTGTCTGTGTTAGAATTTCACAACAGTATGTGAGCAGTTATATCTCTCCTGAGCTGTCAGTAGTTCAGAGTCTTCTACTTTGATTAGACCCGTGACTAAAAAAAATTACCATAATCCACTGACAGGCATGAAGAAAGCCATAATAAGACTGATAACAATGTGTCAGTTAAGAGGCTATTATATTTTACTGCCTTACTAGATCAGACTAAAAATCCATTCAAACTTACTATTGATATAACTAAAGCCTTTTAAAAATCTGCTGCCTGCCCTAGTCTTAATAATACTTATTATGCCAACGGGAGAAAGAACTAAAACATGCACCTGTTTACATGAGTATTTAGATGTTGACAGTTTCACCACAGGCATAGAGAGTAGGTACAAACAGAAGGCCTTGGGTTTTTCCTTCTGAAGCAGGGGGATTTGCAGATCTAGGCTAGAAGGGAATCACAGAACAAAGAGTGTGGCTTTGAAACATTGTCCATGACAGGTCAAACCTGAAAATCCCTTTTTGTGACAACTTCACAAGATACTAGATGGAGATCATGTCTGTCTTTCTGTCTATTTCAATCTCTACTCCTTTTTCCTGTCATCTCTTACACAAAGTTTTCAGGGTAAGTCAGTACAGGATTTTGGAGGCCTTATGCAAATGGAACCTTA
The DNA here is from genome assembly GCA_013399055.1 of Ramphastos sulfuratus. Lineage (NCBI taxonomy): Eukaryota > Metazoa > Chordata > Aves > Piciformes > Ramphastidae > Ramphastos > Ramphastos sulfuratus. The sequence goes on from WBNM01014101.1 coordinate 4,560, forward strand.
ACTGTATTTGTCAGTGGTTTTTTCTTTAAATTTTGTGATATTTCGGTTGGAAATATTTTACCTGACGTAGATTCAACAGGCCAAAATTCAGCATTGAGAAGAAGGTTGGTGCCTTTAGCTGTCTGCACTTCAGGTGGATATACCAGGGAATGGGATGATCCTCTGATATAAGCTAAGCAACTCTAGGATACACATTTGCAATGTTATTTTCCTGCTGTCTAACTGAAGCATACAAAGCTGACAACTGTGGTCAGGATAGTTTGTTGTATATCTCTGATGTAGGTTTGGGAGTTACCTGCCCCCCCCCNTACTGCCAAGATGAATGTGGCTCTATTGGCATAGTCTCCCTCTAGCAACCTGTATTCTCTTCACTGAACCACTAGAGCTCAGCTCCGTCAATCATATTCTCTAGGCTGTGGTGATCTTGGTGAGCTTCCTTTTGGATGTTCTCAAATTCTCTGTATCCACCTGGAGCTGGATACAGACTCCTGATACTTTACTGGCCCCCTGTAGAGGGGGATAATAACACCACTTGATTTGCTGGTCATGCTTTTGCTATGCACAAGTTTGCCTTGATCACTATGAAGGAACATTTGCAACTCATGTTCAGCTTGGTGTCTGCTAGATCACACAGATTCTTTTCAACAGAAACTTTTCCAACTGCTTCCCAGTGTACATAGCTGCATGAGTTTATTCCTCCCCAGGTGCAAAACTTTGTGCTGTTCTGGATTCTTTGTTACTGCTCGACTGTTGCTGAACAATAGGGACCTCAGTGTCCATCTCTGTCATGTTTCTTACTTTTGGCTGCTAACCATTGAATGCTTGGCAGTACTCTTTGAGCCTAGTAGTCCAGCCTATTTCCAGCTGACCTAACAGTCTGTTCTTCCAGCCCATACTTCCAAAAACTTTTTTTTAAAATCTATGTAGGTTATATCCTCCACTTTCCTTCTCCTAGTAGCTAGACTATAGGCTGGACCAAGTATGGCTTACTCTTAATTCAGTACTGACCTTGCCTGATTACCTTATTGTTTTGTGTTTTTCTTTCAAAATTTATTCAAAAAAGATGTGTTCCATGATTTCCTGGGCTTCAGATGAAATTGTTTCTTGGGTTATACTCCTTACTTTTCTTAGGGACCAACATATCACACTTTTATTTTTTTCAGTGACCTAATCACCACGAATTGCTATACATTATAATAATGATGTCACTATCAGGTTGGCTGACACTTTCAGCTCCTTCAGGGTTCCAGGTTCTGTTTGATCCTGTAGACTTGAAAAAAGTCATGCGCTTGTAAGTAGTGGTAACCTATCACTCTCACTGTTGGCTATACTTCTCCTTCTGAGGTTATTCTGATATATGCAAAGATCTGGAAGCAAAGTCAGCCTGTGAAGACGAAGGATGAGAGAAATGCCGTGTCTTAAAGAAGCTTCTGTATTATCACAGAATCATAGAATAGTTTGTGTTGGATGGGACATTGAAGATCATTTAGTTCTAAACACCCTACTATGGAAAGAGAGACCTTCTTTTAGACCATGTTACTCAGATACCCACAGAGTGAAGAATTTCTTTCTTAAATCCAACCTAAACCTACCCTCTTTAAATTTGGAGCTAATACCCTTTGTCCTATCACTACATGCTCTTGTGAAAAGTCCCACACCACCTTTCCTGTAGGCTCCTTTTAGGTACTAGAAGGCTGCTATAAAGTGTCTTCAGAGGTCTCCTTCTCTAGGCAGAACAATCCCAACTCTCTCAGACTCTTCACATGGGAGATGATCACCCCTCTGGGCTCTTTCCAATAGGTCCGTGTCCCCCTTATCTTGGGGGCACCAGAGCTGGACACAGTACTCCAGGTAGGGTCTCACAAGAGCAGAGGAGGAGAATCCTCTCCATGGAATTGCTCATCAAGCTTCTTTTGATACAGCCCAGGATATAGTTGGCTTTCTGGACAGCAAGTGTACATTGCTGAGTCATGTTGAGCTTCTCATCAACCAGCATTCCCTACGTCCTTCTCAGGGATACTCTCAATCCATTTTCCACCTAATTTGCATTTGTGTTTTGGATAGCCTTGACCCAGGTGCAGGACCTTGGTCTTGTTGAACCTCATGAGGTTTGCACAGTCCCACCTCTTGAGACTGTAAAGGTCTCTCTGTATTGTCCATTGCTAGTTTCTATAGAGTTTGTGATGCAAAGCTCACAAAATTGAGAGATATTAATTATTTGACAGCTGATGCACTTTGGTAGTTCAGGGGCTTCTAAAGAGAAAACATTTTTCATTATTTCTGTATCTTGTGTTTCTCCCCTTTTCATCATCTGTGTGATGAATTTCATTGCTTATTTAGAAAAATTGGAAACAGTTAGTCAAAAGGCTGAACCTCTCTGTGAGTTGGCAAAAACTTTAGGTTTTCTTACGTTGTTAGTCCTTAATGTACAAAAACTATTTTTTCCCCCTCAGCAGGTTTTAAAGTGCGTTTTGAAAAAAGGTGCGAGGAAAGAGTGGACTTTGGCACTCTTCAGGTGATCAAGTTAGAAGTAGAGAAGTGCTTGTCAGGATTTGCATGGATCAAAAGATCTCAGCCTAGTTCTGGCACTTCCATTCAACCCCTCAATTTTCAGGAAGATTTGTGAGAAGTGATGATGGACAGTGGCAAATACAATAGTGAGGTCTTTCAGGGTAAGCATAGATTTATTTCTTTTGATTAGAGGAATCAATCCAGAAACTGTCTTAGCTGGGAGAGGTTGTAGATGCTCCATCCCTGGGAACACTCAATTTCAGGCCGTATGGGATTCAGAGAAACAAAAGCTTTTGATTATAACCAAAATCTTTATTATAATCAATAATCTTTTGATTATTCCAGCAACCTTTCTCCTGCCTTGGCAATATATTTTCCACCCACTTGTGTCAATGATAATTGCTGCTTTAAAGATCATTTCCTTAGCTCTGTTTGACCTCTGTCACTTCTTTCCTTGACTTCATCAACTAGGTCCATCAAACCTGTCACATGAAATGTAAGATGCTTTTTTTTTTTTGTTTGTTTGTTTTCAAGTCTCTTTATTCTTTCCCATCTATCAAATCTCCTGCATTATTATGACATTTATTTCTAACTTCAGTTGCCAATTACCATAATCCACTTAAACTTTAACGCTGTTTTTTAATGCTTTATTTCATAAACAAGTGCAGAGCTGCAAACTGCTTCTAAGCCCTTCTAAAAATGTTGTGTTTGGTGCCTACAGAAGTTTACCACCAGAGATGCAGCTATGTTATGCTGAGACCACTATTGTTTGTGCTGACCAACATTATCTCATTGCTTCCTTGTGTTTTCCTCCTTTGCCATCTGCTGTCTCCTATTCAGGTTGTGGTGTTGGACTGCTTTTTTCTTCTTCACCTTTGTTCATACAGTGCTTAAGAGAATGGCCTTAGTTGCAGAGACACCATGGTAACACTAACTATGAGGGACAGTATTTATGACTGTGTTTCATTTGTTGTTGTGTTTTTGTTTGTTTTTTTTTGTTCTTTTGTTTTTTGTTTTTACCTTATCCATAAGCTACCACTTTGTATACTGTATTTCCAGACCTCCCAGAGCATGGAGTCTGCAGAAGAGAAATTAAGACCATCTGACTGATGTGTACTCTTGCTTAGGGTTCCAACTGTAAATAGGTATAGCAGAGTAGAATCATGTACACAACATGTGATCTCTGGTCTCATTAGGAATTTTGCTGCAACGCTTTCTTCAAACAGGTCACATTGTTGGAAAAACTGTGTGTGCTTTTCATATGATATCCACTAAGTAAACACTTGAACGATTTGCATGCAGCCATCACATTTTGGGCTTTCTATTATAATTATGAGGCATCTCTGCTTCTGTGTGAGCCCAAATGCTAGCTTGTTGATTTGATTGCTGTCTGTCAGCCAGTGTTATCCTATTTTGCAGACTACAAGAGAAAGTGCAAGTGTGTGTTGCAGCTGCAGAGATGCCGCTTAATAGTACCCTGTGAAGTGAAGCACTTCTGGAAAGCATATTCCTCAGTTGCTGACTAGTCTTATGCTGTCCTTTAAGCTCAGAATGTTAAGTATGTGTTCATAAGATTCTTCAGTTTCATGACCATGCATGAGGAGTCTGCAAACGTGTTTAGTAAGAGCTGTATCAGAATTTGAGACCTCTTTTCCCCCCATATGCAGTTCTTCAAAGGGAGGCATTTATTAATAGCTGATAGAATTTCACTAAGCCTGGGATAATGTGTCTTGTACTAGATAGGTCTTATTTTTTTGTGACTAGATAGATTGCTGGTGGAAGAAGTTGACACTTGCTGAAAGAGCATGCTTTCATTTTTTCCCATTTTTCCTGTGTATGCCACTTGCTGTTGTAGATTCAGAAACCTCTCAAGTGCTGATGGCATCTCTGTAAGTTACCCCCTGGACTGTGGGTATAGTTGTAATTCAAGTGAAATAATGATAGTGAGAAGACAGCTTGGATTGTTCTGATTGTATGTAATGCCACAGACAATATCTTGATATGTTGGCTTTATTTGGACCTTTCTGCATGGAAATTGGAAACTTTTAATTTTTTTGGTAGCAAGCTGCATTTGCTCTAGCTGTCTTCACACATATCAAAGCTTCATATGAACAAATTACAATATTGTCATTGAAGTGCAATTTGCAGATTTCTTCCTGCTTCTGGGATTGCTTTTTCTCTCCTCTTTCTCCATTCTCTTTTGTTCTCCAAGATCATTTACTTTGTGCATGAGTGGATGTGTGTTTTTATCTCTCACTGATTGCTTTAGGATCCAAGCACCAAAATGGTTTTGTTTTTTGGGGGGTATGTTTTTTTTCCTTTTTAAATTTTTTTTTTTCAATACCTGAACTTACCTGGGTCTTTTGTACTCAGTCTGTAACCTTCAGTGAATGTGTTCTTATATTGAAATTAAAATAAAAGTAAAATTTTAATTCTGTTTTGGCTGGAGTGCATGATGGCAATATTTACATTCTATTTCTTGTATTTACTAACCTGTGGTTTTTAGGAGCTTTGACAAGCCGCATATTAGCTGCAAGAAATGTGTACTGCCATCATCATAACTTTCCTCTTCTTTAAGATACTGCTTTATTCAGAGATTTTCTTGCACCATGTATGCTCTTAGAAGAGTTTTTCTTTGAGATTCTCTCTATTACAGTCACAGAAAGCTCCCCACATAGAATCGTAGAATGGTAAGGTTGGAAGGAGACCTCAAGGATCGTCTAGTTCCATCTTAGCATTCTGGACTTCGCCATTATGTAGATCTTGGAAAATTAATGGAACTATCTTTACCTGTCGCTAACCCCACCAAAACCACAAATCTAAGTTGATTTGAGTTTTGTGGGTTTTAACTGCACTAGATCATTCAAGAGAGATGTAAAGAGAGAAGAGGTCCTACAAGAAAAACAAATAAACAAAACTCAAACCAATATACAAAACGCCAAATGAAACAAAAAACAACCTTGAGGAAAAGTATTATCTCTACCTGTACAGATGAGATTTTATTCTTCTGAGGTACTAGTAAATCACAACCCAGGAGGAGCATACAGGTGGGCTATAGGGCATATGTGTATTTTCAAACTAAGATGGGAAATCTGGTTCTCGGTCTGAATTCTTTCTCTGATGTCAGGTGGCCTTTGGGGTATCAGCTGGACTCTAATCTCTGTGTGTGTTCTGACACTTGTTTCCACACCCTTTGTTAATAAGTCCCATTTATGTCTGTTGATTTCTTTGATAGATTTCTTGAACGAGCCCATTTAGTTTCTTCCAGCTGCCCAATAACATACTTGCCATGGCAGATGCCCTGGCTTCATTCTTTTACACATATCCAAAATAATTTCGTCTTGTTTTTGGATAGCTTTGGAGATAAAATTTGTCAGAAGACCTACTAAACTTCATCATTTGTTGCCAGTTAATTTGATTTGATTGAATATTTAGTATTCTCCAGAGAAATTGACTTTCAAAGGATACTTGCATGTCTTCTATCCTACTGTTTGCTTTCTTTATCTTGTGTTCATGAGCGATGAATGCTTCCAGTTCAGTCTGTAGATAATGGCCAGATTAGAAATGACTATGAATTTGACTGTCTGTCTGTGACTTCACTGCATTAATTCCTCTAGTCATTTTCAGTGGCTTCCATTTTACTTCCAGAGTACAGGGATAACCAACTTTTTGTATATTTTTACATCCCAATGAAGTACTTAATTAGAGCCAGTAGGACATCACAGTTCCTAGCATGAGCTCCATGGAGTTTGGGATGATTTGACTCTCTACTTAGGATTCTTAGTTGTTTTTCCATCTCTTATTTATTTCTGAGATGTTAGGAGGCAAATTTGCTACTAACTGGGGCCACTGAGTATGATAAATAAGCTTCTGCAACTTGTTTCTGCTGCATTAACTTGGCTCCCTTCACAATGGTCTGCTTGTCAGTAGGCCATCATTTTGCAATCACAAGTACCTTCTTTGGGTGTATCAAGTAAGCAAATCAAAGCTTACTGGCATGCTGTAGTTTCTGAGCTGTGTCTGCACGGTCTTGTATAATGGTTACTTCAGCGTTTGGCAAACAGTGCATGTTACTGCAAATGGGAATGACATTCCATACATGTGCAGTAGCAGCTGGAGCATGCCACAGCTTTACAGAGGTAAGACAGCTTGGCATGCACCCCAGGGAAAAAAGGTCCAAATCCAAGTGCATTTTGAGGTCATTAACATGTCGTTGGCACTGATCTAGTTAGAGGAGGGCATTTAATTAACATTAATTGCTCACAGCTCATTGTGTGGCTCATGAAGGATTTACTGGAAAGCACCTCATAACATTCATACAGCTTTGAGGGAACTGTATCTTCTCTCATGCATTCAAGCTCCCTTTATGTATATTTTTTCCATGCATGAGGCAGTGGTATCAATATTTATTTGCATAATATTTGTGGAATGTTTGAGGTATTTTAAGTACAAGTCGTGGGAGAAGAAAGGAGAGTCGTGGACAAAAGCCAGCTCCAGCTTGCATTATGTGTTAGTATTGTGGGCTTATTTTTTTGTTTAATAGCAAGAGACTAGAATGTCCTTTACAGAGAGGGAATGAGCAGATTTATCAAGTTTCTTATCTCTCTTTTTCTTCACCTTGCCTTCTCCTTTTGTTCATATGTTCCTTTCAGCTCATTTTTGTGTGGATGATTTTAGTCTCTGATGGAGACTGGTTTTTTGGGTTTTATTCCCTTCTTCTTGCAGCTTGTTGTATACAAAGAGGAAGAACTGAAAGGCTTGAAATAAAGGTAATGATAGGTAATGGTTCATGTAGCTCTGCCAGTGCAATCAGAGAAAAGCATTCAAAGCACTTTCATATGATAGCTCCAGAACAAAATAAAGTTAGCAGCTTAAGAAAAAGGCAATTAATGGTATAAGGGAGGAACTCTGCTGTTTTATTGCAAGAACTAATGATATTTTAGAATGATGAATGTGTGGTTTTTAATATTTACTTATATCTTAATTCCCCCTGTTTGCTTTTCACATCCTTTCTGCTGTTTTCCTATAGCAATTCTTATTCTGTAGCTTTTAAGTTTTGGACCCGAATCTTGCTCCAATTGTGTGGACCTCTGAATAGCTCTTACTGAACAAAGAGTATTGACTTTTTTTTAATTGCAAATTTTGCCTTTTACTAGTGTGAAAAATAACAACAGGCAATAGCTACAAAAAAAAAAAAAATCGCATATTTTGTCATACCTCCATCTCATCTTTTCTAGTGAAAATAGGCCACAACTTTCCTGAACTCTTCCTTATAGCTTTCGTTGTCCTAAAATGTCAGTGGTCATATGTAATAACATTCTTTAAGTGTAGAAGTGCTTATTTGTTAGTGTTCCACAAATCTTTCCTTTTAGCTTAGCCTTTCATCTTCATGTTTGTGTTATAGTAAAAAGGACCAGTTTGTACCAGAACTGACAACCCTGCAAAGCTGCCTCCCAGATCTGACTACTCTACTCTTTGTTGCTGTCATTGTTTGTTGTATTTTTTTTTTTTGGGCAGCATAATTCTTAGAACTAAAACTTTATTTCTACGCAAACTGGTTTTGTGGCATGGTGATCTATGATGTAGATAACTAGTGCAGCTGGTTGCGTATTTTCCAAGTTTTTAAAAAACTTATATTTGGAACCTTTGAAAAGGCATTTCTGCTAGGAAAGGGGGCTTTGCTCTAGAACAGAATAGGCAAACATCTAGAATAGCTGATAATGTAGTCATTGGAATTATGTTTGTAGACCCTGATCTACTGAGTTTAGATGAGAAACTTGATTTTTGATGTTGTACACAAAACCCAGCCACTCCAGTGGGGAGGCTGAGAAGTCTTCCTAAGTTGCTTTTTCATTGAGATACTGACTATTAATCAGGCAGGCTTTATCTAGGCTTGTTTTCGTTTGTGGCTTTAAACTTCAAAGGGCATTAGTTATATCCTAGTGTACTTGATCTTCAAAGAACTTTACTGACTTTGCATTTGATACTATGTGATGCCAAACATATCCTATAAGGTCTTGAATGCTTCTGCTTTCATGATAGTTGGTCCTGTTAACTGATTAAATCATTTTCTGGCTGGATCTCTTTTGCAAAAATAGTTCACATATTTGAACCTATGAAGTAGAGAATAAATTCCTTTTACAGTTTCCTTTAAACTTCTTTAGTTTTGATAATATCTTACTGTGGCCTTTCTCTAGACCTCTCTGAATAGCTTAATTTTTCCTCACCAAAAATGATTTTTCTTAATTGCCATGCTATATGATTGTTCCATTTACCACATAATTCCAGACCAATTATTTTATGTTTTTCTACACTGCAGTGCATTTGCCATCTGCTGGCCTAATTACCTAAGTGCTGGAAATCCTTTGGAATCTGATTGTATTACTCTTATTTGTTCTGCTTCTCATTTTAGTATCATTTGAAAATCTGGAAATCTTACTGTGATTGCTAATCTGTAAACCAGTGGCATAGCTGATGATTTGACTGATACTAGTAAATATACATAACACTTCCCTACTTAAATTTTAAAGGAAATTTTTACCTCAAATAGATGACACTTTGTCAACATGTATTTGGTCTTCAAAGACCTGTACAGTTAGGCTTGAGCCTGCAAGGCACTACCACAAAAGACAAGGTGCTGAATGTCTTCCACTTAACATTGATTCTGACTAGATCATGTGAAACTGTTTCTGTTCCACAGTGCTTTGTTGAGGTGAGTGAATATTTCCCTTCTTGTGATGCCAAGGCAGGAAGATACGACATTGTGCAGGATGGGGTAGAAAGCAAGTAGAAACAGGGAGATCTCATGTCTAGAAGTTGATCTGTCATAATACTAACTATAGAATTATGTAACTTTTTCTTTGTTTTTCTGACTTGTCAGTATTTACAGCAAAGGCACATGCCAAGAATCTGTTCAAGGAAAATAAATGTCAAGTAGGATAACTTCCATATTGATGAATGTTTAGTTTTATCCATAGTTCATTATTGATTTGATTTTGAAAATTAATTTTGTGATAGGCCTAACTACACTTGTCAGTTTTGCAAGTTAAATTAATTGAAGGCATCTTATATAGCATTAAGATGCATCACAATGTAAGTAATTAATATCCTATGCCCAAACTATTTGCTTCCAATCAAAATCTGTGCTTACACACACACAACCCCCCAACAAACAAACAATAAAACTCCCCACACAACCCCCCAACAAACAAACAATAAAACTCCCCACAAACAAATCAACATACAAAAAAAACCCCAAACCAAACCAACCAACCCAAATCTCCAACCTTATAGCCTGAAGACTGAATTGAGGCTCTTCTGTAAGACCTCACACTCCACAGTTCCACTGTGCACCAAAATATAGGGAAACATTTGTGTGGGAAAAACAGGGATCAAAGCTCATGATCTAGCTGTGCATCTCCTTTTGCGAACAATGTAGTATTCCACAGCCCTCTGCATCTACCTCATTCTATAAAAGAGCAATTTGTAGTTTCTGGGGTGACCAGTTTCTGAAGGCACATGATAGCAATATTTTGGGGACAAAACCCGAAAACACAGCCTAGATCAGGCTGCACGGAATCATAGAATCATAGAATAAGGTTGGAAGGGANAGTTATATTTCAGTTAACTTTAAGAGCTAAAATGGTTTAATGAAATATTTCAATTTTATTTGAAATTAACATATTTGAGTATGATAAAAACAAACAAACAAAAAATGCAATGAAAGTTTGCAGAGTATAGCACTCATCAAATGTCATAATTTTCTTACATTCAGTAATCTGACATGTATCAGCAAATGAGAAATGAAAAAGGGATTGTGACAAAGAGAATTTACTTTGTTTTCTTCATTCCTGGATATGAGTCATTGAGAAGACAAATGGCCTTTATTAGACTGAAATTTAATTTAATATTCCTCTGAATGAACATTTTTGTCATGCTTTATCTATTGATATACAATAGATTGAAGAACTCTTGAAGTGATTTTTAATTTTTTTTAAAAGCAATTTTGCATGTAGTTAGTCATTATAGGGCATCAAGTCATCCCATTGTTTTGAGTTGTGTTGCTTTTCTAAATCCTTCCTGCTGCATAGAATAAAATAAAGCAAAGAAGACATTAAATGTGTAGGAGTTTATTTTCAGAACCATTTTCTCCATAAATAATAATAATGTTCCTGTTAAACAGTGTTTGTTACAAATGCCGTCTCTGCTTCATTGTGGGCTTTGTTACAATCTTAAATTTCATTGAACTACTTAAGTACAAACAACTGCTCACCCAAATGAGCCTTATTACTCTTATTTAAAAAAAAAAAAAAGAAAGGAAATGTGATAGAGGAGTGATGGGGTGGTGGAACAGTCAGTTTTAGGTGCTGTAGTGGCTGCACATAATAAGGTGAGCTGGGTGTAGCGCATGCTTGAATATCTTGTGGGCTAAGGAAGAGTGAGAGTTAGTTTACAACATGCTGAATGTTGGTATCTTTGGGTAATGCCAGTTACCAGTGGGAACTGAAAGCACTGAAATAGTTCTCTCCCCTTTTAAAACGCATAATTTTTCTTGCCTATCAACTGCAATACTGTAACTACTTTAAAGAGTAATTATGTGCTGTGTGTATTTGAACCACTGGCTCTAGGCAAATTGAAGCTGACATTTCAGAAAGGAGATAAGGCATTGTAAAGTCCTGACATTTTTTTTTTAAACTGCCCGTAGCTATTGTAGCTGAGGTCACGTAGCCAGTCAAGCAGCAAGTGCACATCACAATTGAGGCTGGCAGACAAACAAAGCAAACGTAGGAAGCAGCCAATAAGAGGCAACCACTGAAGAAAAGAATCTCTCAGGCCTCTGCCACAATTTCATTAGGGAAATAAACACTGTTCTTCATCCATTTGTACTTTTTTCTTTCTTCAAGTATTGCTTTTACTAAGAATTCTGCCATTTCATCATCTCACTAACCACACTGCCACAACTATTCAGATGCATCAAATGGATATTGTACTTATCATTTTTCTGTACCACATTAAAAGGCAAACAAAAACATGGGCACAGCATAGTGCTCTCTGAGCTTCAAGGAAAAATGTCAGTCTCTTGTACAGGAATTCATGTAAGAAGGAAATGTATTTGTCTTGATAATATACACTCTCCTGACAAAGCCAAGTAGTTGGTTTCCAAAAATGGGTCAATTAGAATTTGACTGTATAGGTACAGGACTGTAGAGGGGAAAGAACCCAAATATGTTTGCTGCTCCTCCAAGTTAATAAATTTCTACTGAGTAGTTCTGAATTCTGACCCAATTGCTGCTTTCCTGTCATGCTCCTATAGGTGGTCTTTGTGCCACAAGGCACTGCAACATTTGGTTTCATTGCATGCAATGCAAAGCCATGTCTGCATGGCTAGAATACATAAAAATTTCTTCCTGAATGGCATTTTTGCCATGACTCCTTGGTCTGTGTGTGACAGTCATATATGCACCCTTGCAAGGTCATGTTGGCGTTCCTTGTATATAGTGTTGTATGATCTTAGGAGATATTTCCAAAGCCAAGTGCAAGGCCTTGTTGAAGTGTGTTCTCATGCAGCCTGGGGGATGAGAGGATGGAGAGCAGCCCTACAGAGGATGATTTGGGGGTATTGGTGGATGAAAAACTGGACATGAGTCAGCAATGTACATTCACAGCCCAGAAGGCCAACCATACCCTCCCATGGATGGAAGTGATTCTACCACTCTGGTCTGGTCTGGTCTGTTGAGACCCAACCTGGCATACTGTGTCCAATTCTGAAGTCCTCAGCACAAGAAAAACGTGGACCTGTTGGAGTGGATTCAGAGGTGTACTGCAAAAATCATCAAAGGATGAAACACCTTTCTTATGAAGAAAGGCTAAAAATGCTGGGGTTGCTCAGCCTAGAGGAGAGAATGCTTCAGGGGAAACCTTATTGCAACATGTCTGTACTTTAAAAGAGGCCTACTAGAAAGGTGGGGGCCAATATTTTTAGTGAGATAGAACAAGGCATAATGGTTTTAAACTAAAAGAGAGTAGATTTAGATAGCTGTAAGGAAGATTTTTTTTTTTTTTCTGCAATACAAATGGTGAAACACTGGAACAGATTGCCCGGAGAGGCAGTAGAATCCCCATTCCTGAAAACATTCAGTGTCATGTTGGACAGGGCTTTGAGCAACCTTATCTAGCTGAAGATGTCCCTGCCCACTGTAGGTGCCTTTTAAGTAAAAGCATTGTATGATTCCATGATTAAGCAAATGGTGGAATCTAAGTACAATAGCAGTCCATCACATCTTGGGTCAAGAAAAAAGCCAAAAGAGAACTCTTTCAAGAATCGCCATCAATGAGTCAAAGAAGATAAATATTGAAAGCTCCATGAGTGCAGATAGCTAGGCTTGTTTCAGAAGTCAAGTGTAGTGAGGAACTCCAGCAGGACCTTGTGGGGGCAGGAGGGGAAGATGGCATATCAAGCTTCAGAATAGATAGAAGTGATGTAATGCATCTAGATAAAAGCAATGTAAAACATAGCTACACAATTCCAAGCTCAGAGTAAGCCATTGCAACACAAGGGATATCTCAGAGTCAGTTGAGAAATTTCTAGAATTGTTGGCTGAACGTGGAGTAGCAACAGCCAACAGAGCCAGCAAAATGGAGGAGATTATAACAAGACAGAGTGCAAAATCTTGGCACTATGTGAAACCCTGACGTTTTATACAGCAGGCAGCAAACTTCTGGAATGTGCTGTGAGAAGCTTGTAGAAGTAGACAATTTCAGTAGGTTTCAAAGGGATTAGATTAAACCATGTACAACAGGCCAATAAATGGATACTAAAGGGTTAGGCAGGGATGTGCCCACTAGCATCTCTAATGCAACTTTTCTGATGCTGAGGGGAATGTTAGTGGAAGGCAGTGGCAGCTTGCTTGTTTTTTCTAAACAGCATCCCCTTTTGTCACTCTCAGGGGTAGAATCTTGGGCTGAATGGTTTGATTTAAGAGGGAAGAGGCACATGAGGCAGCTGGAACAAGCTGGGGGGATCAAAAAGATGTGCGACTGAAAGGAGTGCTACTAATAGGATCTGGGAAGCACAAATGTCATGTTGGGCAGACTTGTGGGGATTGAGACAGGACTGTGAGTTCGGAGAATGAAAGGAGAGCAGTAAGATGTGGGGCAAAGATAGTAATGTGTGCAGTGGAAAATGTGCTGGTAGCAAATTTACATTCTTCAATAGACACTGCATAGTGAGTAATGCTGGTTGTTCCTCTGACACATGTCATGAGTCTAGTGAGGTCCAAAAGAAGATGAAAAAATGAAGTTAGATTTCTGTACTTTTGAGGTCATCTGGAACAGTACTAAGGAATTTCTAAACTATACTTGACCTTTGGAAATATCTCCAGTATCGAATGCAGTATTCCCTGACATACCAGCACCATATCATGGGGTGTCTTGATAGCAGAAGTCTTTTGAGATTTCCCAGTGGGTTTTAAACTCCTGTGTGTTGAAGCAACCAGCAATTGCTAAGCAAAGTAACTGTTAACATTGTAACCCACAGTAGAGAATCTAGCTTGTGCAGTGGCTAAAGTCCTGAAACTCTGTTCTTCACTTCTGCCAGTATTTCTGTGTAAGGAGCTTTGGCGGGGTTAGTACTGCAGTGGGAGATTTTAAAAAANCTAGAATATTCTCTCTTTGTGCCTGGGTATGGATTTTAATAATCACAGAAGTATGAGATGCTAATAAATGTAAGTGTTTTCCGTTTGAAAAATAAATGAACTAAAAATTATGGTTTCGCTCTAAGATTGTGCTTTTCACCTCTATTTTTGAGGAAACCTTAAAGAATTAAACGTTCTTATTTCTCCTTTATCTAGACTCCCAAACATGCTATGGGAAAACATGGCAGTAGCCTACGCATTTCCTCTATACAGCATGGAGCCCATACGTTCGTTTTGGAGCACAGGAGGGAACAGGAAAAAGCTCCTGCAAAGGGAAAGACAATTAGAGCTACTAAAACTAGGAGGTTGTGTACAAGGGCTTTTTTTCTCTTGGCCTTTTTTTACTGCTAATAGTAGATTCTGTGGGTGTACAACTGCTGACAGCCACATATAAACACTGCTGCAGAGTTCCACTATCTCTGCTGCAAATTTTGAGCCTGTTGTGCTGTAATTTCAGTGGTTCTGTTTTAGTATATCCAATTATAGATCTTATTTTGGTGTTGAAATTTCAGCAGGTGGCTATAGTAGGCACAAATCTAGCAAAATTTTATATATGGGATTTTAAAAGTGAGAATCACAGGCAAAGCTTGGTTGTAAATTGATTGTGATTTTTGTCCCTTTTTTTCTTACTAAAAAGAAAATGCATACAAATACTTATAGATTTGGAGCCCTCAGAACAGAAAAGTTTAAAATAATATGCAAAATATCTGTCCTCCATATATACACTAACATCGCAGATATATAAGAAACTACAAACAAGAGTTAATTGCATTCTAAGTGTACATAATCTCATGAACTGTTCTCCACTGAAGTCATAATTAACTGTCTGCATGCACAGAGCTGCCCAATACTGTTTCCTAGCAGCACTTATCGTCCAGGGCTTGGCATTAGGTTAGAATGGCTTACATAAAGCCAGTTAGAAATTGTAATTTTCATCAAACAGTGCAGTATTTTTGTCTGTTCTGATTAAAAGCCACACTCATTTTATAGCTTAAGGTGTAGTGACAAGCGTCAAAGCAATTTTTTCATTTAACAATGTATCGAAGCCTCAATACTACCAGTTACAAACTAAGGAAAAGCATAGTCCTGATGCAACCACAACAAAAAAGAGTGTCTGTAGTTGTCATGTCCATAACCTGGGATTTTGGGGCAGTAAATTTGAAAGCTATGTAGTTTGAATAGCTAAATGATCTCTCTTTCTGCCTCTGCCCCCACACTTATTATTGGAAGGTAAAATTATGTTCAGTTTTGTGTTGCTTCTTATTTTAGCAAACTAGTCAAGGGAAGTAAATGGAAAGACAAATTATCCAATGCCATGTGCTCATTTAGAGAGAGAACAAAGAAATTAAAACATTCTTGTAACTAGTTCAAAGGTAATCTCTCTAGTGATCATGTAAGACTTCGACTTCAGCATGAGTGTGCTCATGAAATGCCTTCAGATATCAGTCCACATTACAATCTGCTATTTTGTTTTGAATGAATGTGTCGTGACTAGAAGTTTAAGTGGTAACTAGAGATAAAATGGAATGCAGCGCTTTAATGATGTCCCTTTTCAAGTTAGCTGCTGGAAATATTTTCATTTGATTTGCTGAAGTCCATTGAGAATATAATTTTATTTTACTTTACATAAAATTAACAAACTTGTGATGTTCAAAAGCCAGTGTCAAAATCTTAATTGAAATGCACATTTATTTTTCTTTTTTTCAGTCTTAAGTGTGTTGTTTGGAAGGGACCCATTCTGTCTGAAATAATTTTATCTTTGATCTTTAAATACTGAGACAAATTTAGTTAGACTATTTTGCATGTGTTTCAGTTGTGTAGAGTATTTAGCTCTCTGTTCTGCTCTTCTAATACATTGTAATGTAGCACCATTCATTTAGAAGGGTGCCCTTGCTGGGTTTTGTCCCAGGGCATTAATTCTTGTTTTCAGTAGTGGGATGTAACTGGGTTTTTTTGACTCAAAAAACGTTAGTGAATCTGCTTTGGAATACTGTGTTTGTGTTAGTGGTAGTGAGATCAATTTAGCTCAAGTATTTTAATGTCTATGAAGTACATATATAGTTTCTGGTCTGTAGGAGTGTGAAAGTCTTCTGCACTGGAATTGGCATAGTTTCACCATGCAGAAATGGGATGTGTGGGAGGACAGGAACTGAAAGCTAAAATCCAAAGAGATCAAAAGAAGAATGTACATATCTTTTGGTAATAAGAGCTCAGATCTGAGATAGTGTTGTTTTGATCCTGTAAAGGACAGGAGGAAAGCACTGAATTGAGATGATAGCCACTGGCTAGGGGACCTGGCAGAGCATTTCTTCTAAAAAATTCTCTACCACCCTCTTAAGATGAAGGCGACCAGCACTGTTCTTTGACATTCTTCTTTGAAACTTCTGTCATACTACAGCAGGAACAGTTTAGGAAGTCTGAAAATTTAAGTTCTCTTCTCCCCATCCTTCCTGGGTGAAAATCAGGCCTGTCCCTTAGATCCTCTCTTTCCTAGACTTTTCTTTTAGATACATGATAATAACCTCTGAGAAAGAAGATACCTTGATGTAGGTCACTCCATGAAAACCCTATGAGAGTGAAAAACTCCCCTGAAATTTACTTCTATCAAACTTGGAAAAGTAAGATGAGTGTGCGAAAACTGTATGAGAAGCCTTTATGGGGCACAACACAAGGGGGAAGCATGAGTTCACACCAAGAGCACTGAAAAGCAGGGTAAGCAATGGTGTTGATGTTACTTGGCTGTCTGAAGTGGAGATGGTACCTGAGGATGCAAAACCTTATGAGTGCAGCATTTATATAGGCTTAGCATAGGCATATGTTACTGTTGAACTGGGACCAAAACTTGTATTATTAAGTTATGACAGAGAGGCTGCAGTTAAGATTTTTTGGGAAAAACTATTAATGGACCTTTCATAGAAATGCATGTGCTGTCCTCTCTGTGGGGATTAATACTAAGATGGATGCAACAGAGGTCAAAATTTGCATTGCTCAGTTTATAGGTGTGAGAGTTTCAGTACTCTAATGTTACACTTGCTATGGATGAGGAGAGAACATTAAAAGTAACTTCAGACAAACCACAAATAGAAGATATTTTTAAAGGCCTCTTTTATTTTGTAGCAGTCTTCTAATTTTGTAGAAAATGTTGTTTATAATAAAAACAGCCTGTCTGCTTCACACTGTCCTCTTTTAGGGTAGGAAAACTTCCTAATCGGTATGCTGTGTGTTCAGTACTGAGATGAGTGCTTTCCTGATTGCTCCAGCCTGAGATGCTCTCACTCAGCATAGAGAAGCAGGAGGTACTGCTATGATGGAGTTGTGGAAACAGTGAGAAGGGCCTTTCATCACAGACTGGAGGTGCATTGATCACTGAATCTCAAGAAGAGCTCATCATATTAGTAGTATAGACTAAAGAGAAGTATCTTTTCTGAAGGCAAACTGACTAAACTCTTTTGCAAAGAAACTGACTTTGATCAGTGTCATCCTTACAAATGTAACATATATAGCTCTATTTCTAGCTGTGCTATTTACCAAAAGTAGTTCTTAAAGAACTACTATACCATACAATACTCCTTTTGGCTTTAAAATTATGCATGCTTCTATTTTAAATCATAAAATTGCTATTTTGATAGACTATTATATCTTTGCTAATTGAGAAGCCCAGATATGCACTTAAGGGTCAAAAATATCTTGTTTGCTGCATGAGCAGTTGAGCTCTGTCTTTCTAAAAAGTACATGCAATCAAATGTCTGACTGGGTCGATGTTTTAGTGTGCTTGTACAGCATATTGTCTGCTGCAGCTGTAGGTGAGACATTCTCCACTCAGTTTGTCTTTATGTTAGGCTGAGTACTTGGGGGCCGGAGTAGAAGCAGCACTTATCTTGCAAAATACGCTATTGAGCTCTATTGATTTCTCATTTAGCTGTGTTGGGTGTTCAACCTGGAAATGCAGCTAGGTTTCTAGTTGCTCATGAGAAGGCTGATTAGTATTATGTTATCTAATGAATGCTTGTAGGCACCAAGGGCTTATGCAGCTTTTATACACTCTGACCAAACCATAAAAGATGCCTAGCAAGTAAGTCATGGAGCAAATTTCCACACATTTATTGTAATTTTAATGTAAGAATTTTTATTCAATCATTTGTCTTAGAAATGCTACCAAATGGTACCCAAAAAAGTAGGATAGCTGAGGCATGTGCTATAATCATAACAGCATTGCAGAAGGTTCTCACATTCTTTCTTTCTGAAGTATGCAGAGGAGATTCTGACAAGGAATAGCAGCAGTCTAGGCTACCAGTGTGGTATTAGTCATGTACTGTCTATAAAAAGTAAAACCATTCAGTGAGAGTCTCTTGCAGATTGGACAGCTTCCAGTTTTTCTAGTTTCAGATGTGTGTTAGTGTCTGGGAACATATAATTTCTTGGTCAGACTGCATTTTAGGAATGGGCTTGTGCTTTACTCTGTCCACCTTACAACGAAAAAGATTTCTGTTTAATGAGACCTTTTGTTGCTGTTAATAAATGACAGCTATGCTTAAGAATGCTTATTGTAAGTACTCCATTGTCATAACTTCAAAAGAGAGTATCAGGCAGATAGACTATTGGAGCAAAGGGTGGCTCAGGAGGGGCTAAGGGAATTAGTTGCAGGGGCACGGAAGAGGAGGAGGCAACAGGCAATTAGAGGTGTATGTGTTGAGAGGGGTTCTTGGGATAAGCTTCTCTGTAAATAACACTGATTTCAGGAGATTTATGGTTTGGTTTACTTATATTTGAAGGCAGTACTTATAGCTCACATTCTTTGTATTCAGAACTTCAAATAATCTCACTAGAAGTTGTGCTTCCTATTTAATATAGAGAAGACAAGTTAGAGTGGAGACAGATAAAGTTTGAAATTTAGGTTAAAATGACAACTGCTGTTTATGAAAGTAATGATTTTTACATGGAAGTGAGTAGATCTTAGTCAAAGGCAATATGTAACATTCTGTGTATCTGTAGAACTGCAGACCGATTTCCATCATACTGTACTGTCCAATAAGGAAAGTCCTCTGCTCATTTCATAGTGCTTTGAATCTCTTCATGTGAAAGTTTATATATTATAGCTGCCCTGGGCATGATAACAGTACTAGCAGTAGATTTTAGAAATAATTGCACAGTGAAGCTTAATAGAAACATAGTGCTGGTATAGAACAAAGTCAGTCTTGTAAAACGGGGCCTTTATAAGCTGGTGTAATGGAAATAAAAGTACAAAAATGTACATTCAAGCCTATCACTTAAAAAGCAAATAAACTGCAAAAGGAAAAAAACAGTATTTGAAGAAAAGAAGGAGGTATAGCATACTATTAACAATTTTATACAGGGAGAATAACTTTCAGATATTAAGTCCAGCAGTAAACTGTTCCCCAGCATTACTTGTTTTGACTTCATTCCACACAAACTGAATTTTGCTAGCCACTAACGGTGTGGCTTCGGTAGCTGGACAGATGACTCTTTGTCCTCCAAATGTAGTTTCATCTATGGTATCACCATCTGCTACTTTAAATGGGAGAAGCATTGTTAGTGATTTTTGCCAGATGTGATTTAGATCTCTCACTAATTCTGCAGTGCTAAAAGTGCATTTATGGCAAGTCAAGGTGTGTCAGACTTGGTTTGTATAGGTGAGATAAAATTTGCAAGGTTGCTGCTATTGAAAAGGAGCTGAAAAAAGTGATACCTGGGCACAGTGTATATACCATACAGTCATAGTGGAGTTACGCCTACCTGTCAGGATCATAAATATTTGCAAAAAATTACTCTTTACTGGAGAATTTTTTTCAAAAAAATTGAATGGAGCTTATTGCATTTAAAGACTTCATTCTCAACTTTTTATATTCTTTAATGCGTAGACCACTTTTAAGCTAATATGTGTATTTGAAAGTTAAAAAAGTAAACATAACTTTCTTTGTAATTTGTTAAAAAAAAAATTAATTCTGCATTTCTGTGTTAGTATGTGAAGTAATTTTCAGACTGAAGAGCTGTTTAGATTTGATTGTCAGTGCAATTATCTCTAGAACAAATTCCTAAATACCTTTCCATTTCTCTACCCCTATGATACAGAGTGGGCTTGTTAGTTTTCACCACTGTGACTTGAGATAATTGCCGAAAGACTCAAAATGAGGAAGGAGTATAAAGATCAGCTGATTTAGGAATGTGTGTGTGGGGTTTACCTAAATGATTACATCAGTGTTTGGGTGCATATTCCTCCTCTGGTCTCCCTGCTTAGTTCCCCAAGAGAACTCTTTCGAACACTGAGTGCTGGGGATTTTCCCCTTTAATTTTTTTTCTTTCCCCCTCCCCGCAAAAAAAAAGTAGCCCTATACTTCAATGTCCTCTAGCTTGGATCAGCAGGCTAACAAGTTGTAGTGATAGTGCCAGTGCCCTTTCCTTTTCACCTTGCAGACTTCAGGTAACAGGTTAGCTAAAATCTGGTGTCTGTAGATAAAACAATGCAATTGCTCTTGGGCTAAATTTAGGCATACAGTTTGGCCTTTTGTACTAATGAAAGTAGAAGGAAGTATCCTTCTCCTTTGGGAGCTTGAGACTGCTAGCTGATGAGAGTGACTGAAACTTTTCAAAGCAAGTATTATGTATTCACTTGAGGATATACAGGCTGTTGTTACTTAACTCCTATTTCTGATTTCTATCAGCACATTTTGACTTACCTTTGCCTTAATCTTTCTTCTAATCCTTAGCAATAACCTTCAACTATGGATTGTGGGAGGAATTAAAAGGGACTCCTGGGGCTTTCAGTCATTCCATGGTGTCTCATGTGCTTATTCTTTCCCCTTCATTTTTCTCAGGATCTTTTCAATGTTTAAATTTTTTCAGGGTGGAAAATTGGGTTGGAGAGAAATGTCTCCTCAACTATTGGCCCAGCTCTTGGTATCTTCCCCCTAAACAGATTTTTGCTTTGAAGAAATGCTTTATTTCTGTTGTAGTTATTTTGTCCTGTATCATTCTAGACTAGCAAATTAATAACAGGGAAATAAAACTGAAACACATAGCATGTTGTATACTTAAAATATAGACAATACCTCACTCTTCATTAGTGGATTGGCCTTTCTCTTATAGCAGGAGCTACTAAAAGATCAAATTTTGGCAAAAGAAGAAAATGTGACTATACAACCTGATGTTAGAAAGGACACAGGTTTTGTGTTATTTACAGTGAAAGCCTAATACTAAGTATCAGGCCAAAAAAGAACAATAAATGTGGTTACTAATTAGCACATTGGTTTGTTCCCTGTCTGCAGCAACTGACACTTCAGATTTGAGGAGGTTCGAGAGCCAGCTGTATGTGGGACTAACTTAATAGGTCATTTGTTAGTAACAACAGGTATTACTTGCTCTAGCAAAAATAAAGGCTGTCTGAAAAGCAGTAGCTGGAAACAGAGTATGCCTATCTTTAGGTTTCTTAATTAAATTCAGACTTAGTGACCATAAATTAATTTGTAAGTAGGTGGAAAATACTGACTTCATTGGTCATTGTGAGGTGAATTGGTGATAGCAGTCTGTTTCTTGGTTAAGAAGCTTTTGCAGTAGGAAAAACTTATAATCCAAGCTGGCACTAATTCCCGTCCTTGTTTTCAGCCTCAGCAGAACTGCTAAGAATGAATTGGTCATAGACTGATGCATCTATTAAGTCCTGAACATAGTCCATATAGATTCAGGCTCAAAGATGTTAGTATGTCACTCCGGATGGCAGTTGATTTGTCTTGTTGCTGAACTAAGGATTTCAGAGCTATTAATGAACTACCCTACACAAGTCCTTGAACAAAATTTTAAGTTAATTTGAATGAGATTTTAGAAGTTAACTTACAATATGGAATGAATGCAGCATATCCACTTTCAAACTCCAGGTGTTTGTTACACATTACAGAGCTTCTGTGAACTGCAATAATGTATTGGAGATGCTTAGCTTGCAGCAGCATATGGCAGGGCAAGCAAAATTGTTTTCAATTGAAGCCTGTTAGCAAATCCACAAGTGTTCTAGGTGCTAGTTTTTTTCAGTTTGCAGCAGCGGTGTCATTTGAAAGGTTTGTGCTGGCTGGTTAAGGAATTATTATGTCTGATGTCAAAGCAGTGGAAAAATGGTGTTATTCAGTGTCTATTGCTTAGGCAATTGATGGGACCTAGCATAACCATGAGCTATAGTAATGGAGTTGGAAGGTATTTTGGAGACTGCCCAGTCCCTTAGCCAGGTCTTTCACTACCGTGCACCGAAGGTAAATGCAGCTCTGATGGATTCTAGCCAGCTCATTTCTCCTCATGCGAGTGAGTTATTCTGCTGTCTTTGCAAGGTCTATGTTCATTCTTTTCAATATTCATAAGACATATGGAGGAGCTTAATGTGATTTAAAAAGAAATAGGATTAGCCAAACCGTGAAAACTTAAAGGATTTGACTAGCACTAGAAAAGGGCACTATCAGCAATGGAAAATACTCTTAGTTTAACTGTCTGCAGCCACAGTATGCTCGAAGAGCTCGGAGTACAAAGCATCCTGGCTTCGTACAATACTAATTTTCCTTTTAACCCCCTTTCATTCTTGATTAGTTGTGACCTTAGGTTATTGCTTTGCCATGTTCTTATTCTTTTGTACCTGCACCTCCTGTTAATGACTAAGATGAGCTGCTATTTCAGACAGCAGCACTGAAGTCTGTTTTGCTTTTTATCTGCTTGATAAAGTGAAGGTCGTGTGGTAAAGGACTATCTTGCGTTTCAGGAATTACTGAATCTGTAAGGGCAATGTTTCAATTTAGATGCTAGGCCAAGATTCAGAATGGTTGTTTTAGTACCTGACCAACAGAATTCTTGTGTGAATTATATCTGTTGTGATTTTTCTTGGCCTAAAAGGTGGAGGAGAGCTGCCCATTTTGCTGAGATTTCAGTTCCTTGGGGACCATACTTAAATATTAGTTAGTATTTTTAGGAATTCTCACATGCTGCAAAGGGTCCTGTAAATATCTTCTGAAACTCTCCTGTGGTCATGAAAGCCATTGTTTGTGATGTAACATCCAGGTTTTGTCCCCTAGAAACACAGAGTTGTACAACACTGGCATGGCGAATACTAAACGCTATATGTGTTTGTGTAAGCAGTGATGTTTTACAGACTGTAGCTGTCACATCAGCATATCCTCTATGCTTAGTAATCTTACCATTAGTACCAGAGGCTTCAGGCCAAGATTTATTTATGTTGTAAAATGTCCTCATGTACTTCATCTTTTGGTTCTTTCATGGAGCCAGCCACTTCCAGGAGGAGTTTATATTCACAGACATTGGAGTAATTTTAGCAGCAAATGTTAGTATTTATAATGTTTGAAATATATGTGCCTCAGATATTGCAGGCAGAGATGATTCATTTGGCTCCAAGATTAAAAGGGTCAAGCTCAAAAATGAATGACAAATGTGGTCATAAACACTATTGGTTAAGGCAGTGTATTGCAGAGGGAGCATAGGGTACTTATGTGCGGGACCAGGTCTCAGGAATTAACCTTGTCTGCTTTGCCCATTGGAGAATGACAAATCTCAAACTCAGCATCCAATGAACACACATCATTTGTGCTGACAAATCATTGTTCTGTAGGGAAAACTTCTGAGAGCTGGTGTCTTTATTTCAGCTAACCTTGTGTTTCTATTGTGATGAAGTACTTGGAAAACACACTGCAAGTAGTTGTTTGGGTTTTGTTGG